>CM038142.1:129191931-129433496 GCA_021437245.1 Aegilops speltoides | reverse complement strand
CGACAGGCTAAGGAACATCTCAAGGATCAACTTGTGTTTTAGGGTGCCCCCCCTTTAATATAAAGGAGCAGGGGAGGCGCCGCCCTGGAGGCGCGCCAGGAGGGGGAGTCCTCCTCCAGTGGGAGTAGGACTCCCTTCCTAGTCCAACTAGGAAGGAGGAAGGGGAAGGAAGGAGAGGAGGGAGAGGAAAGGGGCGCCCTCCTTGTCCTATTCGGACTCGGGGCGCCACCTCCGTGCGGCCCTCTCTCCCTCTTGGCCCACTAAGGCCCATAACTTCCCGGGGTTCGGTAACCCCCAGCACTCGTTTTCTCCGAAACTTCCGGAACCTTTCGGTGTCCGAATATAGTCGTCCAATATATCAATCTTTATGTCTCGACCATTTCGAGACTCCTCGTCATGTCCGTGATCACATCCGGACTCGAACTTCTTTGGTACATCAAAATACACAAACTCATAATATAACCGTCATCAAAACCTTAGCGTGCGGACCCTACGGTTCGAGAACAATGTAGACATGACCGAGACACGCCTCCGGTCAATAACCAATAAGCGGACCTGGATGCCCATATTGGCTCCTACATATTCTACTGAAGATCTTTATCGGTCGGACCGCATAACAACATACGTTGTTCCTTTGTCATCGGTATGTTACTTGCCCGAGATCGATCGTCGGTATCCAATACCTAGTTCAATCTTGTTACCGCAAGTCTCTTTACTCGCTTCGTAATACATCATCTCACAGCTAACTCATTAGTTGTAATGCTTGCAAGGCTTAAGTGATGTGTATTACCGAGAGGGCCCGAGAGATACCTCTCCGACTATCGGAGTGACAAAACCTAATCTCGAATATCGCCAACCCAACATCTGCCTTTGGAGACACTGTAGTACTCCTTTATAATCACCCAGATTCGTTGTGACGTTTGGTAGCACCCAAGTGTTCCTCCGTTAAGCGGAGTTGCATAATCTCATAGTTATAGGAACATGTATAAGTCATGGATAAAAGCTGTAGCAACATAATAAACGATGTGTGCTAAGCTAATGGAATGGGTCATGTCAATCGATCATTCACTAATGATGTGACCTTGTTAATCAAATAACAACTCTTTGTTCATGGTTAGGAAACATAACCATCTTTGATTAACAAGCTAGTCTAATAGAGGCATACTAGTGACATTACATGTTGTCTATGCATTCACACATGTATTATGTTTCCGGTTAATACAATTCTAGCATGAATGATAAACATTTATCATGAGATAAGGAAATAAATAATAACTTTATTATTGCCTCTAGGGCATATTTCCTTCAGCCTCCCACTTGCACTAGAGTCAATAATCTAGATTACATAGTAATGATTCTAACACCCATGGAGTCTTGGTGTTGATCATGTTTTGCTCGTGGAAGAGGCTTAGTCAACGGTCGCTACATTCAGATCCGTATGTATCTTGCAAATCTCTATGTCTCCCACCGGACTAAATCCGGATAGAATTGAAGCATCTCTTGATGTGCTTGGTCCTCTTGTGAAATCTGGATTCTTGCTAAGGCAATTGCTCAGATTGTCACGAAGATTTTCATTGACCCGATGCACTAGGTATGACACCTAGATCGGATATGAACTCCTTCATCCGCACTCTTCATTAGCTGCTCCGGCTGCTATGTACTCCGCTCACATGTAGATCCTGCACGACGCTTTGTTTAGAACGCACCAACCGACAGTCCTCCGCTTAGTGTAAATACGATCCGTCTGCGATTTAGAATCGTCGGATCATGTCAAAGCTTGCATCAACGTAACTGCACGATGAGCTCTTTGTCACCTCCATATCGAGAAACACATCCTTAGTCCTTTTCGTATTTCAGATGTTCTTGACCGCGTCCGTGATCCACTCGATTACTTTGGTACCTCCTACTAGGCTTATAGCAAGGCACACATCAGGTCCGTACATAGCATTACATACATGATAGAGCCTATGGTAAGCATAGGAACATCTTTCATTTTCTCTATCTTCTGCAGTGGTCGGGCATTGAGTCTTACTCAACTTCACACCTTAACACTAAGAACCCTTTCTTTGCTTGATCCATTTTGAACTTCTTCAAAATTTTGTCAAGGTATGTGCTTTGTGAAAGTCCAATTAAGCGCCTTGATCTATCTCTATAGATTTTGATGCCCAATATGTATGCAGCTTCACCGAGGTCTTTCATTGAAAAACTTTATTCAAGTATCCCTTTATGCTATCAAATTCTATATCATTTCCGATTAGTAATATGTCATCTACATATAATATCGTAAATGCTATAGAGCTCCCACTCACTTTCTTGTAAATACAGGCTTCTCCAAAAGTCAGATGAACCAAATGCTTTGATCACACTATCAAAGCGTTATTCCAACTCCGAGATGCTTGCACCAGTCCATAAATGGATCGCTGAGCTTGCACACTTTGTTAGCTCCTTGGATCGATAAAACCTTCGGTTGCATCATATACAACTCTTCTTCCGTAAATCCATTCAGAATGCGTCTTTACATCCATTTGCCAAATTTCATAATCATAAAATGTGGCAATTGCTAACATGATTCGGACAGACTTAAGCATCGCTACGGTGAGAAGGTCTCATCGTAGTCAATCCCTTGAACTTGTCGAAACCCTTTGCAACAAGTCGAGCTTTGACAGTACATTACCGTCGGCACAGTCTTCTTCTTGAAGATCCACTTGTTTTCTATTGCTTCGACTCAAGTCAACCAAAGTCCATACTTTGTTTTCATACATGGATCCCATCTCGATTTCATGGCCTCAAGCCATTTTGGAATCTGGGCTCACCATCGCTTCTTCATAGTTTGAGGTTCATCATGATCTAGTAGCATGACTTCCGAACAGGATTACGCATCCACTCGGCGGATCTTACTCTGGTTGATCTCGAGGTTCAAGTAACTTGATCCAAGTTTCATGATCAACATCATCAACTTCCTCACTATTTGGTGTAGATGTCTGAAACCGTTTCGACAAACTACTTTCAAATAAGGGAGAAGGTACAATTACCTCATCAAGTTCTACTTTCCTCCCACTCACTTCTTTGAGAGAAACTCCTTTCTAGAAAGGATCCATTCTTCAACAAATGTCTTGCCTTGGATCTGTGATAGAAGGTGTACCAACGCCTCCTTTGGGTATCCTATGAAGACACATTTTCCGATTTGGGTTCGAGCTTATCGTTGAAGCTTTTTCACATAAACATCCCCAAACTTTAAAATCCGCGATCTTCCGTCGCGGATGTAAACTTCGGCGTATAAACAGCACCCTCCATGCGCCTTGCGTCGTGTCGAAGAGCCCGCTTAGCGCTGGTGCTGTTCGGATTGAACTCCATATTGAATGCGTTCTTGGCATGGGAGAATCCGGGATGAGCATGACTTGGACCCGTCGGCGAGCTGAGCTTATTGCTCACCAGCTTACGGATCGGGCTCGGAGTCCGTCGACTCGCCGGATTGCCCCAGCAAGCCCTTCTCTTTCTAGGAGGTGAGCTGCGTGGGGAAGCGGATCTGAACTTCGGGGCGCCGCCCGCGTTGGTTAGCCTGGCTCGATGTAGAACCACCCGATGCCACCCTTAGCGGAGTCCACGAAGGCCCGAGCCAAGGGCGTTGGGCGACTTGCCCAACATGGCGCCTCCGCATTCGGCTTGCGTGCCCTTCACAACCTTGACGGCGTTGAAGGTCTTGAGCCCGAGCCGAAGTTGGGCGGATGCGGAGGAAGGCCTGCACACCACGCGATAAGCGCCGAGATGTTGAGGATGAAGTTGGCGCGGATCGTAAATCCAGGCGTAATAGAACATGAGCCCCGGACGAAAGGGTGCGGTGGAAAGCCCAGTCCGTGGAGGAAGTGGGGAAGGAACAACCCCTCATGGGGCCGGGGGTAGGATGAGCTGCCCTCATCGAGGCGGCCGATCTTGTGATATCGCGGGAAGGTATCCGGCCTTTGCAGACTGGTGATGCTCCTCCTTAGCGGTGGAGGAACCATTTGCCTCCGCTCGGACATGATCGAGAAGGTCGGAGATCTTGTGAGCTTAGGCGTTGGAGCTTGAGTGCGGAGATGGATAAGCAAAAGGAGGCGTGGGTGAGAAAGGTAAATCCTTATCCCTATATATAGAGACGAAGACTATCGTCCCTACTTAGTAAAACGCTTATCCCAGCGCCACCATCAATGAAGCGGTTGGGTTCCTACGTCGTATTGATGAGAATCCGGAATAGAGAACGATCTACGCTTCGACAAGGCGTGCCAAAAAACCGGCTAAGCGTCTTTGAGTGGTATAATAAACGATTCAAGTAAAACTTGGTAGCGGTGTGATGTCATGCCGCATATCGTCAGCCAGATTGGACATGTATACATTTATTCTCTCTCTGATTGAATTTGAATTTATTTTGCAAAACCGCACACTATCTGAGGTTCATGATCTTCTCTGGATTATTCAAGGGAGAACGCAATGCGAACATGTCTTGGCCGGACTTATAGTCATTGAAGCCGGTTGAGGACTCTTGAGGAGTCTGGACTAGGGTGTCGGACAACGGACTATCATCGTCCGCGGACTCCAAGACTACGAAGATACAAGATTGAAGACTCCGTCCGTTAATAGGATGAGACTTTCCTTGGCGTGGAAGGCAAGCTTGCAATACGGATATAGATCTCCTACCATTGTAACCGACTCTGTGTAACCCTAGCCTCTTGATTGTCTATATAAACCGGAGGGCTTTAGTCCAAATGGACACAACATACATTAACAATCATACCATAGGCTAGCTTTAGGGTTTAGCCTCCTTGATCTCGTGGTAGATCCACTTTTTTACCCATATCATCAATATTAATCAAGCAGGGCGTGGGTTTTACCTCCATCAAGAGGCCCAAACACAGGTAAAACATCGTGTCCCTTGTCTCTGTTACCATCTGCCTAGAGCGCCTGATTGGGACCCCCTACCGAGATCCGCGGCTTTGACAGCGGCAGTCTTGGTGTTGAGGAGCGTGTAATTTCAAAAATTCCTACATACCGCATAAAGATCATGGTGATGCATAGCAACAAGAGGAGAGTGTAGTCACGTACCCTCGTGAACCGTGGCCGGAGCGTTATGCAACACGGTTGATGGAGTAAATGCGTCTTCACGATCGACCGATCAAGTGCGAGCGTCTACGGCACCTCCGCGATCTACACGTTCAGCGGTGGCGTCCCACAAACTCACGATCATTAGAGCTTTGATGGAGAGTTACATCGACAGTGATGGCGGTGTTGATGAAAGCTACCAGCGGGCTTCCCTAAGCCTGCTACGATATGGCCAAGGTGGATTATGGTGGAAGGGCACCACACACGGCTAAAGATCAATGATCAACTTGTGTGTCTTGGGTGCCCCCAGCTAATATATAAAAGGAGCTAGGGGGAGGCGGCCGGCCGGGGAGGCGTGCCAGGCGTCCTACTCCCCTTTGGGGTAGGACTCCTCCTTCTAGTAGGAGTAGGAGAGGGGAAGGAGGAGAGAGGAGAAGGAAGGGCGCCGCCCCTCACGATTTCAATTGGGACTGAGAGGGAGGCCTTGACCTGCTGCAGCACTTTCTCTTCTCCACTAAAACCCCATATTATACTCCCGAGGGTTCGGTAACCCAGTACTCAGTATATGCAGTTTTGCGGAACACTTCGAAGTCAAACATAGTCATCAAATATATCAATCTTTATGTCTCGACCATTTCGATACTCTCGTCATGTCGTGATCATATCAGGACTCGAACTATCTTGATACATCAAAACACATAAACTCATAATACCGATAGTCACGAGCGTTAATCGAAGGCGGACTACGGGTTCGAGAACTATGTGAACATGGCGGAGACCGTCTCCGATCAATAACCAATAGGGACACAGATCTCATATTGGCTCCTACATATTCTACAAAGATCTTTACGGTCAAACCACATAACAGCGTTGCCCTTTGTCATCGGTATGTTACTTGCCCAAAATTGATCGTTGGTATCTCAATACCTAGCTCAATCTAGTTAAATGATCTTTACCGTTTTATGCATCATTCGCAACTAACTTAGTCACTTTATCGATTGTCAAAACCGGCAGATCTCGAGTGAGGAGTCCCGAAGGCGTAAATCTAGGCGGATAGTGAGGAGCGAGGACGATATTTTACCAGTTGGGGCCCTTTCGATGGAGGTAAACTCGTCACTGCATTGTATTGATGATATGGGTAGTACAAAAATTGATCTACCATGAGATCAAGGAGGCTAAACCTAAACTAGCCTATGGTATGATTGTTGTAATGTATGCCCTCGGACTAAACCCTCAGTTTATATAGACATCGGAGAGGGCTAGGTTACCTGAGTGGATTTACAATGGTAGAGATCTACATAGTATCGTAGCTTGCCTTCCACGCCAAGAAAGTCCCATGGGACGGAATAGTCTTCAATCTTGTATCTTAAGTAGTCTTGAGTCCGGTAGACGATGATATCTGGTATCCGGACACCCCGATCGAGGACTCCCTCGGTAGCCCACGAACTAGGCTTCAATGGCGATAGATCGGCGGCATAATGTTGCATTACCCAAGGCGGGTTCTCCTTGAATAATCGAGAGAAGATCATGAACACCGAGGATAGTGTTAAACTACGCAAAATAAATTCCACATTCCACCGTAGAGAAGATAAAATGTACATAGTTCTCTGGCGGCGTATTATGCGGCTGACATCACGCTACCAAGCCACTGTTTGAATCATTTTTTATACCACCTCGGCCACGTTGTAGCCCGGTTTCCTTGTACGTCTTGTCGAAGCGAGAGATCGTATTCCCCTTATTCCGGATTCTCATCAATACGGACATGGGCTATTACTTGGCGCCATTGATGGTGGCGCAGGAGATAGCGAGTTTACCGGGCGGTGGGGGATGCGATTTAAGTCCGCCTATATAAGGGATAAGTTTTACCTTCTCTCGCCTTCTTCCTCCTTTGCTTATACATCTCCGGCACTCAAGCTCTAGCATGGCTTCGCGCATCTCTCCTCGACCTTCAGAATAATATGGGAGGAGGCAAGTGGTTAACCTCCACCGTTAAGAGGCTTGTCTGGCTTCTTGTACGGATACCTCTCCGGCGATCCTCGGGCTCCAATCCGGTAGAGCTTCGGGGAGGTTCGTCGACCGACGGCGTGGTGGCGATCTTGATGTTCTACGGCGCGGGCTTCGCCTAAGCACCTTCTGATATGACCGAGGTGGATTATGGTGGAGGGGCGCACCGCACACGCTGAGAGCGATCTCAGGATCAACTTGTGTGTTCTAGGGTGCCCCCTGCCCGTATATAAAGGAGCAGGGGAGGGCCGGCCCTAGGGGCGCGCCAGGAGGAGGAGTCCTCCTCCCGTGGGAGTAGGACTCCCTTTCCTAGTCCAACTAGGAAGGAGGAAGGGGAAGGAAGGAGAGGGAGAGGAGAGGGGAAGGGCCCCCTCCTTGTCCTATTCGGACTCCCAGGGGCGCCACCTCCAGTCGCCCTCTCTCTCCCCTCTTGGCCCACTAAGGCCCATAACTTCCCGGGGGGTTCGGTAACCCCTCGGCACTCGATTTTCTCCGAAACTTCCGGAACCTTTCCGATGTCCGAATATAGTCGTCCAATATATCAATCTTTATGTCTCGACCATTTCGAGACTCCTCGTCATGTCGTGATCACATCCGGGACTCGAACTTCTTGGTACATCAAAATACATAAACTCATAATATAACCGTCATCAAAACCTTAAGCGTCACGGACCCTACGGTTCGAGAACAATGTAGACATGACCGAGACCGTCTCGGTCAATAACCAATAGCGGGACCTGGATGCCCATATTGGCTCCTACATATTCTCTGAAGATCTTTATCGGTCGAGACCGCATAACAACATCGTTGTTCCCTTTGTCATCGGTATGTTACTTGCTAGAGATTCGATCGTGGGTATCCAATACCTAGTTCAATCTCGTTCTACGCAAGTCTCTTTACTCGATCACGTAATACATCATCTCACAGCTAACTCATTAGTTGTAATGCTTGCAAGGCTTAAGTGATGTGTATTACCGAGAGGGCTCGAGATACCTCTCCAGAGCAATCGGAGTGACAAAACCTAATCTCAAATCGCCAACCCAACATCTGCCTTTGGAGACACTGTAGTACTCCTTTATAATCACCCGTTATGTTGTGACGTTTGGTAGCACCCAAAGTGTTCCTCCGATAAGCAGGAGTTGCATAATCTCATAGTTATAGGAACATGTATAAGTCATGGATAAAAGCAATAGCAACATACTAAGCGATCGTGTGCTAAGCTAATGGAATGGGTCATGTCAATCAGATCATTCACCTAATGATGTGACCTTGTTAATCAAATAACAACTCTTTGTTCATGGTTAGGAAACATAACCATCTTTGATTAACAAGCTAGTCTAAATAGAGGCATACTAGTGACATTACATTTGTCTATGCATTCACACATGTATTATGTTTCCGGTTAATACAATTCTAGCATGAATGATAAACATTTATCATGAAATAAGGAAATAAATAATAACTTTATTATTGCCTCTAGGGCATATTTCCTTCCGAAAAGCATAGTGAGTACTCATCCAAAAGTACTGCAAGTAAACAGAAACTACTACATATGCATGGTATATGTGTAAAGGTGCATATCGGTTGGTAGAATGCAGAATGCAGGAATAAAAGGGGATATCTAATCACACCTCAGAAGACTAAGCCTACAGTAGCCTCCATCTTGCAGCATGTAGAAGAGAGTAGACTGAAGTCCTCCAAGTAGCATCGCTAAGTAGCATCTCCAAGAAGCATCTCCAAATAGCATCTCCGGTAGTATCGCATAGCATAATCCTACAGGCGATCCTCTCTCATCGCCTGTTAGAGGAGAGCGATCACGGGGTTGTGCTGTCAGCACTTGGAAGGGTGTGTTTTATTAAGTGTCGGTTCTGGAGTTGTCATAAGGTCAGGTACAACTCAAGTCGTCACATTGAAGAAGATCACGGCTATTCGAATAGATTAACTTCCCTGCGGGGTGCACCACATAACCCAACCGCTCGATCCCATTTGGCCGGACACTTTTAAGGTCATGCCGACATCGGAAGATCAACACGTCGCAGCCCCACCTAGGCACTGCTTGAAGAGGTCGCGTACGCCGGTCTAAACCTAAGCGCGAAGGGTGGGCCCATCGCCCAATGCACACACCGTTAGTGCGTGGCGGCCGGAAGCAGAACTAGCCCCCTAATACAAGCGAGCTTACGTTCCAATCCGGTATGCGCTTTCGATTGCAGCGTCTAGAAAGCCGGCTTATACCCGCGCGTCGGGATACCCATAACTACTCCCCGTAGATGGTTAGTCGCGTATAGACCAAATGGCGGAACCGGATCAAATACCCGGATCTGCGTTATCGTGTTATTATGAAAGCATGACAGCGGGCCCAGAAACAGGCCGGGCCCCTCTGCGCCTAGGTGGTCTCAACCTGCCTGTCGCTCCGCCTAAAAAGATCCACCTGACCGAGGCGTCATCGGGACAAAGGTCCTTTTCATTTCAATCGTGAATCACTTGCGGGTACTCTTGACGGCAGACCCGACTTTAGTCACCATCATGTAGTATGTACATATGTATAGTATATACCAGTGATCACTTCCCCGAGTGATCACGACCTTAATATAAAGTGGCAAGTAAAGCAAGAATGTAGGGCCAATGATGATAAACTAGCATCCTATACTAAGCATTTGGATCATGGGTAAGGTATCAGCAGATGTAGCAAAAATGTCGGGCTATGCATCGAGAATAGGATTAACGGAAGCGCAGTAACATGCTACACTACTCTAATGCAAAGCATGTATAGGAGAATAGGCAATATCTCGGTGATCAAGGGGGCTTGCCTCAAGTTGCTCTGACGGCAAGAGAAGGGTCGTCGACTCCGTAGTCGTACTCGGCAGCAAAGATGTCGGTCTCGTAGTCTACGAGAGAAGAGGGGAAGAAACAATGAATACCATGCAAACAGATGCATATCGATGCATGACATGACAACAAATATCGGCGCTAGGGTACCTTAACGCCGTATGAGGTGATACGCGGTGAAGGGTGGCAACATCCGGGAGATATCCCCGGGTTCCGTGGTTTTCTAGGCAGAGGAGTGGGAGGAAAGTTGCGTGTTGGCATGCTAGGGGTGTGTCGCGGATGAGCGGGTTGCGTATCCCGGATTCGCCTCGTCGTTACGAGCAACTTTCATGTAAAAGTATTTTCATCCGAGTTACGGTTAAAAGATATGATTTTCTAAAGATTTATATCATTTTCGATTTAATTATTTATCTAAAGCCAACATTATCGAGCGATTAATGCGATGGCGCAAGCATGACATCGAGTGTTGTCAAGAGTCAACTGGTCGGTTGACCAATCAAACGAACGGTGTGGGTCCGATGGGACCCACATGTCGTGTCGAAACATTAATGTGGTTTTGAAACTAATTAAATGGGTTAATTAGCGTAGGGCCTAGTAGTCGGTGAGAGATTAGGTTTTTAATTAATTTATTTAATTAATTAGCGATTTATCTATTTGTTTTATTTGTTTTTATGGGATGGGGCCGCATATAAGTGGCGTAGCTGCCTTACGTCGTGAACAAGTCGACTTGGTCATTGGTGGGTTAGGGCCCCTGGCCTGACGGCGACCTGAGGGGTGGGGCCGCCTAGCCACGTCGGTGGGCGGTGCGGGCGACTCCGCGACCTATGAGGCCCTCGCGGAGTTGGCGGATTCGCTTCTGCACCAAATCAGCGCGGCCAGGCTCTCTGAACAACTTCGCTGCCACGCGTCTGGCGCAGGGAGAACCGACGGCGTGGAGTGTGCGGAATAGTGCGCCGCGGCTGCTGCGCCGCGGGCTGCAGTTGAGGTGATTGAAGATGGCGACCAACGCTTTCGGGCGTAAGGCGAAGGCTAGGTGGACTCGCTTTGACGCCGCTGAGCGCAAAGCGACTCGGCCGTGACCATTTAGTCACGGGAAGGCGCCGCGTATGAAAAGCGGTGGCGCCGGTCGGGTCCGACGAAACAAGCAGCTTAATAGGCATGGGAAGGTGTGTCGTGTATGCGTGGGTTCTGAAAGCTCAAGCGAACGACGATCACGCGTGCTCACTGCGAGCTGCGACGGAGATCATGGCCATGGCGGCGGTCTGCGGCGGCGTGCTCACGGCAGCGGCGGCAGGGCAGCTTCTGATGCACGAGGGGCTAACGAATGGCCGGAGATGGGGAGCTCACCGTGCGGCATGCAAGATGGCCCTTGGATGGCTTAGTAGGCTGCAGACGTCGGGAGTTGGTGAAGAACGCTGCCAGCGTGAGATGAGGGCGAAGGGATCCGGTGCCGGGGCTCCCGCTCCAGTGAGGCCTCCGGTGGATGAGGAAGACGATGGAGGCGTCGACGGACACGTAGGTGCGGCGAGGCGATGGCTGTGGCCGCGCAATTCACGGCGGCGGGTCCATGGCGGTGTTCGGACGTGGTGGGGGAACGCGGAGGAGGGCGCGGTGGATCTGGAGGGGGAGCGCAGGGACCGAGGGGAGGGGGGCGAATGGGAGGAGGGACCGAGGAGGTGCGGAGGCGTGGCCTTATCCTCTCGTCGCCGCCGCGAGAGGGTGCGGCGAGATCGCCTGTTCCGACCCGGTCTGGGAAAGAGAAGGGCGGCGACAGTGTAGGCGGGCTTGCCCGCCGGATGGGCAAGTGGGCTGCCGAAGGCTAGCTAGCTAGGCTGTTGCCCGGGGGTTTGGGGGGGGTTCCTTTTGTTTTATTTTCACTTTCCTTTTGTTTATTTCTGTTCTGTTTTATTTCATTTCAAAGTAATTAGGCATTTCCTAAAAATGTGTTTACTTCACCATAATTACCATTGCAATATTTGGCACTGCCCGAACATTTTTGTTTTGATGTTTGAAAACTTTTGTTGCTTGCCATATTTTGAATTTTGATTTTTTTTGGACCGGTTTTGAACTAATGAAAGATTAGCAACAGAAATCAAAGGTGACATGGCATCATTAGGAGAGTTTATCTTGTAGCCTAATTATCCGGCGTTACACTATTCCAAGAGCCTCGTGAGCACTCCCATTGTGGGGATTGCAATGGTGGGGACACAACACAAGAACTTGTACCAAACCAAGAAGAGATCAAAGAAAATGATGCAAGCACAAGCTAAGCAAATGGTAGCCAACCATGTCAAACAAGATTGCCCAAGTGCCAAACAATCAAATCAACCAAGCCAATGAGCAACTAGGCGACAAAGAGGGAGTCGACTAGGTCTTAGAAGAGGTCGTGGTGACGGTCTTGGCCGTGGTGATGGTCTTTGAGGAGTCTGGACTAGGGGTGTCGGGACAGCGGACTATCATCGTCGCCGGACTCCAAGACTACGAAGATACAAGATTGAAGACTTAATCCGTGTCATAGGATGGGACTTTCCTTGGCGTGGAAGGCAAGCTTGCAATCTGATATGTAGATCTCCTACCATTGTAACCCTACTCTGTGAAACCCTAGCCTCCTCAGGTGTCTATATAAATCGGAGGGCTTTAGTCCGTGAGGACACAACATACATTACAACAATCATACCATAGGCTAGCTTTGAGGTTTAGCCTCCTTGATCTCATGGTAGATCCACTCTTGTACTACCCATATCATCAATATTAATCAAGCGGGACGTGGGGTTTACCTCCATCAAGAGGGCCCGAACACAGGTAAAACATCGTGTCCCTTGTCTCCTGTTACCATCCGCCTAGACGCACAGTTAGGGACCCCTACCCAAGATCTGCGGTTTGACACCGACATTGGTGCTTTCATTGAGAGTTCCTCCAGTAGCCGTCACCGATAGGCTCGATGGTATCTTCAATCAACAACGCTGTCGGTAAGACTTTTCTCCCTGACGAGATCTTAGTGTCGGCGGCCGCGCTGGCGGGCTAATTAAACTTGGCCATCTGAAGCAGATTGAAAGCTATGCCCTGGCCATCAGTGTCGGATCGGAAGCCTAAACTTCACGGCCGACGTCCGCGGAGACTTGATCTTGGCGGGCTCGAGCCACAGCCAAAAGCGCGCCGCGATTGTTACGATGGGCATGATCTAGCTCGCTGCTAAGCGATGCTTGGTGGCGCACATGAGTCGCTCGGCTCTTAGCTTGGAGCCGACGCCCGGATCGAGGACGGTGGTTGGGCGCCACCTCGGGGAAACTAACTTCCCACGGTGATGGAGCCGAACACTAGCCTTGTCCCTCGCGAAATTCGTGATTCCTAGGTGCGGACTCCTTGCGGACTCCGGACCTCCGCGCCCTGCCGATCGAATCGATTGGGCGCCGGTTATGGAATTCACCACCGCGGACATCTTCAATACTTCGCCCTTTGGCGACATCTTAAATTCACTAAGCATCTCTCGCTTCTCGGAGAGTCTGGCGAACTATGGCGGGATGGTTGAGATACAAGCGACGAAGAAATTGAGCCAGCCACCACCCACTTTTGTAGCCACTTGTCGATGATCTTACCGACATGCTAGACTACGACTCGAAGACATCGGCGCTATGGGCGGCGATGCGGGAGAGCGAACAGAACCAGCGCCTACTGGCACGCTGAAGACCACCTCGTCATCATCGACATATACATGGTGGACACCCCAAAAGGACGGGGCGGCGAAAAGTAGCGGGCGATTCCTAAAGAAAGCCCAAGCGCCCGACGTTAGCGGCGCCGCTCTAAATCCGCCACAGCAAGAATGGAGATTCCGGCATAGGAGATAATAATACCCGTGCTGAAGATAATCCCCTCGGCAAGACTCAAGCGCAGAGGATGGTGACAAGCCCCCACGAGAGGCGGCGAGCGAAGAGGTCGAGGATTATAACTATATACCTCCCTCAAGGCGAGGCAAGCCTCAACGATAGCCGAATTAAATGCGTGCCGAGATCCCGTCGAACAAGAGCGTTTTAACGCGGGCTTATCGCCACGGCAAATAGCCTAAAGAAAAGCAGCAGCAGCTTCAAAGCTGATCAGGACCTGCTGGCGATCGATGGACCGAGGTCCTCGCGGCGAAGAGTTTCGCTTCGACGCCCCTCCAAAAGCTACCCCGGGACGCAAGTTGCTCCCGATTAGAGGAGGAAGCATACATACCTTCATCACCAGCGCACCATATGGCGATCGACCACGCCGTGGTCGCGGCGAAGAGCATCTAGACCCTCCACAAAGACCGTGCCCGCATCGCTCCAAAGTCTGAAGCCAAGATGGAATCGGCGGGACTTGCGAGGCGTATTGGAGGACAAAGCAAGGCAATCCAGATCCATCTCACGGATCACGAGGCGCCCACGACCCGCTGACGAATACCGTCGCGCCGGATACAATAACCCGGCGGACGAACACAGCAGATAACGCTCTCTCGAGCTGCGTCGTGGTATTGCTCAATATAGGCGCCGCACACCGCTATGCTTCAGCGACGGCGGTAATGGATCATCAAATCCTGAAGGGTTTAAACCCGTAAACATCGAATCTCTGACGGCTGCGGACCCGCGATTTGGATTGAAGATTATCTCCTTCACATCCATATGGCCCGCAGCGGCGATCTCCATGCCATCAAGTACCTCCCACTCAAGCAAAGGACCAGCTCGGTATTGGCTTAACAGCTTGCCCTTGACAATTGGGTGTTGGGAAGACACGGAACCGCATTCTCGATAATTTCCAGAACGCGTATATACGGCCTGAGGCGCCGATGACCTAAGCCACATAATTCAGCAGCCAGAGGAATCGGCGGACAATTCTCGACACGATTCTTGACAAAGAAAAACCAAATCGTCATTGTCCGGGATGGAGAGGCCCTCGCAGCCTTCAAACATAACATCGAGACGCAGTGGCTAGCCCAGCACAGGGACAGGAAAGCGAAATCCATGGCAGCACTCACATCATTAATGACCCGCTTTTGCGGGGAGAGGATAGCTGGCTAGCTGCAGCAATAACCTCAATAAAAATTCTGGCAGTCCGGATACTAAGGACCTGGCGGCAGGTCACGTCGAAACAAAAACAAATGCGTGATTAACAGCGATAAGGAGGATCTGGCGATCAGCGCCGGATTCGAGGCTCTAAACCCGTCGTGGAAGAAGCCATTCAAAAGAACCACTCGGGTCCGTCCAACTTGGACCGAATACTCGACCGCTTATGCGGATACATGGCACCCCGAAAAGCCAGCCAATCACACCAACGTAGATTCTTTGGGTGTTCAAGCAAGCAAGCAAGTTAATTCTGAAAACAATGACAAGGGGCTAAAACAATGACGATGAGGAGACCCGACCGCCCGAACAATAGAGAGACGAAGGTTTCCCCCACAAGTGCGGACGGTGAACATGATTTACGCAACCCATATACCCCAAGAGGGAGAGGAAGCGGCGCGACTAAGGGCGGCTATGCGATGGAGCGATCGCCCCAAAGTTCAATCCATGGTCCTCTTGTCCGATCACTTTCGATCGAAGAGACCATCGACCAACATACGCCATGGCGGATTGCCGCGTGGTTTTAGACCCAATTGTTGATGGATTTCACCTCACGAGTCCCGATGGACGGGTGGTAGTGCTGAACCTGCTTTATCGAGGATCTGATCGCCAAGATGGGCATAGACCCTCAAGGATTAAACCTACAAAGACAACCTTTAAAGGTGTCATACCAGGTGAGGAAGCCAATTATGCGGGCTCGGTCACCGCTGGAAGTGGTCTTGGATCCCGGATAATTTCCGGGCGAAGAGTTAATCTTCGACATAGTCCCATTTTGCGGCGGCTATCACGCTCTGCTTTCGGACGAACCGCGTTTGCAAAGTTCAACGCGGTGCCGCGTTATGCATACCTCAAGCTCAAGATGCGAGCCCTCGTGGAGTCATCACGGTCAATGGAAATCTGAGCGCTCCTCGAGCGGAGGAACATCAGCGCTCTCGCGGCAGAAGTACTGAGCAGCCTTTTAAGGCAATTTTGAATCCGGCCGTTAAGCGGCGGATCAGACAAAACGCGCTAGCAAGCAATACCAACCAAGACAACTGGCACGATCGAGCGCAGCGTAGCAATGCGGCTAACCCCGCCCTCGCATGATTGCAAGAACAACCCTCGCGTACATCATTACGCTTTGGAGGTACCATGGGCGTGAGGAAGGAACACGATCACAATGGACCCAGTGCGGCTTCGACCACACTAGGGGCTCGCAAGTGTGCAACCCTTTTTATTATTATTTTCCTTCTTTGTATACACAGGACTCCGTTAACGAGAGGCCCCGTCGTGATGAACTGCGCGAACTCACGATCTGAACAGCCGGGGAAGAAAGAAGGCTGCGGCGAACACTCGGTGGTCTCAGTTCTGAGCATTAAATTCGATTATATACACCAAGTCCGCAGCTCATCACGGAGGGGACATGTTTAATTAGTCCAAATCCCTTGCTTACGCACTATTTGTATCGATCGCACTCATAGCAGACTTCTTTAATAAACAATGCAGCACTTTTCGATTTGCAATTGCATTACTTTTCATATATATATATATGTTCATTACAGGACATCTTGCACCCGTATATTTTGAGTGCGGTCTCATACACTGAGGCTTCGTTCCCCACATTATGGTGTGATAAGTCCGAACACTTTCATAAGTCGGCACCCGAACTTATAACATTATATGAATCGGCTCGAATCATGTCTTGGGTCAATAGTTGGGTTTGCCGGCTCCCACGTTTTGGTGCCTTACGTTCCGTTACGTCGGCTAAGGTGGCAGGGAGAACCACTTGATTACGCCGGTTGAGCCGTGGCGGCGCCTCGATGGAGCTAAAACTGGCCCGGCATGATAAAGGAGAGGCTGGTCAGCTGTTTGAGAGGTCTTTTCGAGTCCTTAAAGACTCACACCGCTTGAGCGTTCGGATAAATGTCCGCGAAAGCATGGATAGCGCCGATTGGTCTTCGAATACGGAAGCTTCACTTGAAATTTAAAATTATAGAATTCTATGGCTAAGTGAGAGTGTTCAAGCATTATAAGTCCGGTTGCCTTGTTACGTTGTGTTGGCGCCTCCTAGATGGACCCAAAAATGGGAACAAGAGTGCTCAAGTTTATCCCGAACACCCCAAAGATTCATGCTCGGGGCTCAAGCCAACGACTTGCCATCTCTCGAGATTTTATAAGCGGCCGCCTGAAGGTAATATTTTAAATTAAACAAGCGTTGCTTAATGCGCATATGAACAAAGTTTTCAAGCAGGATAATACTTTAGCGAGTTTACTCAAAATTACATCTTTGGGGCATTCATCCGCAATATCGCTGGCTCCCTCAGAGGACAGTTTTATAATACATCTCGGCGCGTACGATACCCCTTGCCGGTGGCGGCGTGTCGCTGAGCTTCTCGCATCCAGCCTGCCCCAAAGGCACCTTTTTTATGCGGGCAAGGGACCGACGAAAGCACCTTCAATACTGTGTGGAGCGCTTGATGACCTCCACCTGAGGGCACACATCCACCAACCGCCGCAGGCCAAAGTAGCTCCAGGCATGGCTTGTCTAGGCCACACCGGACTATAAGGCCCTTCATAGCCTCCTCGGCTACCTTGTGGAGTTTGACCAGCTTGCTTTAGCTGGTCACTTGGGGCACCGGATGGCGGCCTCGAAGATCTTGAGACCGTAAGACCTTCTCCGTCGAGCTCCCTCCTCGCCACGATAGAATGTGGCGGCATCGGACACACTACGTGGCAGATCTGCAAACGCCCCTGGAGAGCTCCGAATGCGGGTAAGTGTCAGGTAGTTTACATTAACACGCTTGCTTTGCATGAAAAATGCCTTACCCGCCGCTATCTTCTTTACATCTTCCACCTCCTGAAGGGCCTTACGGGCCTCGGCCTTGGCGGACTTGGCACTTTCGAGAGCCGAGGCAAGCTCGGACTCTCGAGTCTTGGAGTCACGCTCCAAGCTCTCATGCTTCTCCATGAGAGCCCGGAGCTCTTGCCGCATGCCGCCACCGCGCCTCCTTCGCTTTCTCGCGTGCTTGTTCACAAGCCGCAAGGCTCGTCATGGACATACGCCTCCTTCGTGGCTGCCACCTCGTTCGTGGCCCCCGCAATACCCATATTATCCTTGTTAATTTTATTGCAACCAAAATCCTTTTCCGTAAGGTAACTATTCAAAGTGGTGTTATTCACCTTCTTTGTCCTCGAGCTGCTTCTTGGCCTGGCGAGCTCTTGCTCGGACGCTCGAGATCTCGCTTCAACGCACCGACCTCCGCAGCCATCGGTCTGGCAGAGGTCAACAGCGCAGCCTGCAAACCCATATTGACATATTTTTAGCAACCTCGCGTATATCTTATTAGATCCTCGATCCGCTTTTCTTTCCGAACAGCGAATCTGAGCATCGTGGGCTACCGTCTGTCGGTATTACATTACATAATTATAACTTCTTACCTCAAAGCTGTTAGAAGGCTGCTGCGGCTTTGGTCACCCCGCTCGTGGCGGTGAACCTTTGAATCACCGCACTCATGATAGTGCGGTGTTCTTCCTCGATAGAGCGCCTTTAAGCGCCTCAATAAGTTGTCCGGCGCCTCGGTTGGGCCGGAGGCCGCCGGTGTCACGGTCTTGCCCTTCTTTCGAAGGGCACGCTGTCGGACTCTGGAACCACCGCAGGTTCGATGTAGAGTCCGCAAAGTCCGGAGGCTGCTGGCGGCGCCTCCGCCTCCTCTGATGGGTCCTCTCTCGATCCCACCTCGGCCCTCATCGGCACGGGGGTAGAGGCGTCGGAAGTGAATCCACATCCGACGGGCCAATGACCCGCCGATGAAGCGGGGAGATCATCATCGGCCGGACTCATGACGGTATCGGCATTAGTATGATGCTATGTGACACAAGAAATTACATATCGAGGATCCGGATACTACGATCTCGCCGGAGGCTCGCCCTTGAAGGCCACTCCTCCTCGCCAACGTTGGTGTTGGTGGAGCTGTCCGGGGATAGTTCTCCCCTCTTGGACCCTTGGCCTCCCCCTATTGGGGAAGCCTTCCTCTTCCTCTCTCCTCCTCCGGAGAGGGTCTTCTTCCTCCTCCTCGTCGGGAGAGAGTCCGCCTCGTCGTCGGATGCTTGATTGCGGGAACTCTTTCGAGTCCCCGTGGCCACCTTCTTGGCCTTCTTCTCCGGCACCACGTGCGGTGCCGGAACCAGAGCTCCCGCTAGGCAGGCGTTCACTGGGTCTTCTGGCATGGGAGTCGGACAGATGAGCTGCACGGCCTTCTCCATCCATTCCTGCCAAAGAAAAAGAGAGATTGAGACCTTCTTAGAATCAATCTATTTACCACAAGTGTCCCGTAAAGGGGTTGAATCACTTTCCTCGTCACCGGATGTTGCGAGCGAAATCCGCGATCTTCCGTCATGGATGTAGGCTTCGGCGCCTTAAACAGCACCCTCCATGCGCCTTGCGTCGTGTCGAAGAGCCCGCTTAGCGCCGGGTGCTGTTCGGATTGAACTCCCACATATTGAATGCACGCTCGGCATGGGAGAATCCGCGGATGAGCATGACTTGGACCACGTCGGCGAGCCCGAGCTTATTGCTCACCACTGGATACAGGGCTCGGAGTCCCGCTGCTCCTTCGGATTGCCCCACAATAAGCCCTTCTTTTCTAGGAGGTGAGCTGCGTGGGAAGCGATCTGAACTTCGGGGCCGCCCACGTTGGTTCGGGCGGCTCGATGATGTAGAACCACCCGATTGCCACCCCTTAACGGAGTCCACGAAGGCCCTTCGAGCCAAAGGGCGTTGGGCAACTTGCCCAACATGGCGCCTCCGCATTCCGCTTATGTGCCCTTCACAACCTTCGCTTGCGTTGAAGGTCTTGAGCCACAGGCGAAGTTGGGCGGATGCAGAGGAAGGCCTCGCTACCACGATAAACGCCGAGATGTTGAGGATGAAGTTCGCGCCGATCGTGGAAATCCAGGCCGTAATAGAACATGAGCCCCGGACGAAAGGGTGCAAGGGAAAGCCCAGTCCGTGGAGGAAGTGGGAAGGAAACAACCTCTCATGGGGCCGGGGGTAGGGATGAGCTGCCCTCATCGGGCAGCCGATCTTGCGATATCGCGGAAAGGTATCCGGCCACTCGCGGCTTGGTGATGTGCTCCTCCTTAGCGGTGGAGGCCAACCATTTGCCTCCCGCTCCGGACATGATCGAGAAGGTCGGGCGAGATCTGCGAGCTTGGGCGTTGGAGCTTGAGTGCGGAGATGGATAAGCAAAGGAGGAAGAAGGCGAGGTGAGAAGGTAAATCTTATCCCTTATATATAGGCGACGAAGACTATCGTCCCCGCCGCTGGTAAAACTCGCTTATGTCCCAAGCGCCACCATCAATGGCGCGTTGGGTTACCCACGTCCGTATTGATGAGAATCCGGAATAAGGGGAACACGATCTCTGCTCGACAAGACGTGCCAAGAAACCGCTTAGCTAAACGTCTGAGGTGGTATAATAAAAAGCGATTCAAGTAAAAACCTGGTAGCGGTGTGATGTCATGCCGCATAATACGCCGGCCAGATTGGACATGTATACATTTTATTCTCTACGGTGGAATTTGGAATTTATTTTGCAAAGCCGCACACTATCCCGGGTTCATGATCTTCTCTGGATTATTCAAGGGAGGAACCTGCCTTGCAATGCCGAACATTATATGCGCTACCGGACTTATCGCCATTGAAGCCTGGTTCGTGAGCTACCGAGGAGTCCTGGACTAGGGGTGTCGGACAGCCGGACTATCATCGTCCGCCGGACTCCAAGACTACGAAGATACAAGATTGAAGACTCCGTCCGTGTCCGGATGAGACTTTCCTTGGCGTGGAAGGCAAGCTTGCAATACGGATATGTAGATCTCCTACCATTGTAACCGACTCAGGTAACCCTAGCCTCTTGCGTGTCTATATAAACCGGAGGGCTTTAGTCCAGAGGGACACAACATACATTACAACAATCATACCATAGGCTAGCTTTAGGGTTTAGCCTCCTTGATCTCGTGGTAGATCCACTTTTGTACTACCCATATCATCAATATTAATCAAGCAGGACGTAGGGTTTTACCTCCATCAAGAGGGCCCAAACCTGGGTAAAACATCGTGTCCCTTGTCTCCTGTTACCATCTGCCTAGACGCACAGTTCGGGACCCCCTACCCGAGATCCGCCGGCTTTGACAACGACAGTCTTGGTGTTGGGGAACGTAGTAATTTCAAAAAAATTCCTACATACACGCAAGATCATGGTGATGCATAGCAACAAGAGGGGGAGAGGTCGCCCACGCACTCGTGAGACCGTGAGGGCGGAAGCGTTATGACAACGCGGTTGATGTAGTCGTACGTCTTCACGATCGACCGATCCAAGTGCCGAACGTACGGCACCTCCGCGATCTGCACACGTTCAGCTCGGTGACGTCCCACAAACTCACGATCCAGTAGAGCTTTGATGGAGAGTTCTGTCAGCACGAGGGCGTGATGACAGTGTTGATGAAGCTACCAACGCAGGGCTTCCCCTAAGCACCGCTACGATATGACCGAGGTGGATTATGGTGGAAGGGGGCACCACACACGGCTAAAGATCAATGATCAACTTGTGTGTCTTGGGTGCCCCCCCCGCCCCCGTATATAAAGGAGCTAGGGGGGAGGCGGCCGGCCAGGAGGAGGGCGTGCCAAGGGGGGCGTCCTACTCCCACTGGGAGTAGGACTCCTCCTTTCCTAGTAGGAGTAGGAGAAGGGGGAAGGAGGAGAGAGGGAGAAGGAAAGGGGCGCCGCCCCCCTCCTGGTTCAATTCGGACTAGAGGGAGGGGGCGCTGCCCTGCCTTGGCCCTCCTCTTCTCCACTAAGGCCCATATGGCCCATTATACTCCCCGAGGGTTCCGTAACCCCCGGTACTCAGATATGCCCGAACTTGCTTAACACTTCGAAGTCCAAACATAGTCATCAAATATATCAATCTTTATGTCTCGACCATTTCGATACTCCTCGTCATGTCCGTGATCATATCCGGGACTCCGAACTATCTTCGGTACATCAAAACACATAAACTCATAATACCGATAGTCACCGAACGTTAATCGAGCGGACCCTACGGGTTCGAGAACTATGTAGACATGACGGAGACACGTCTCCGATCAATAACCAATAGGGGACCTGGATGCTCATATTGGCTCCTACATATTCTACAAAGATCTTTACGGTCAAACCACATAACAACAAACGTTGTTCCCTTTGTCATCGGTATGTTACTTGCCCAAAATTCGATCGTTGGTATCTCAATACCTAGCTCAATCTCGTTACCGGCAAGTCTCTTTACTCGTTTTGTAATGCATCATTCCGCAACTAACTTATTAGTCACTGTCGGTGTCAAAACCGGCAGATCTCGGGTAGGGGGTCCCGAACTGTGCGTCTAGGCGGATGGTAACAGGAACGAGGGACACGATGTTTTACCAGTGTTCGGCCTCTCGATGGAGGTAAAACCCTCGTCCCGCTTGATTAATATTGATGATATGGGTAGTACAAGAGTGGATCTACCATGAGATCAAGGAGGCTAAACCCTAGAAGCTAGCCTATGGTATGATTGTTGTAATGTATGTTGTCCTACGGACTAAAGCCCTCCGGTTTATATAGACATCGGAGAGGGCTAGGGTTACACGTAGTCGTTTACAATGGTAGGAGATCTACATATCCGTATCGCCAAGCTTGCCTTCCACGCCAAGGAAAGTCCCATCCGGACACGGGGGCGGAGTCTTCAATCTTGTATCTTCGTAGTCTTGGAGTCCGCGACGATGATAGTCCGGCTGTCCGGACACCCCCGATCCAGACTCCTCAAGAGTAGCCCTAACTAGGCTTCAATGACGATAAGTCCGGCCGCATAATGTTCTCTGCATTGCAAGGCGGGTTCCTCCTTGAATAATCCAGAGAAGATCATGAACACCAGGGATAGTGTTCGGCTCGCAAAATAAATTCCACATTCCACCGTAGAGAGAATAAAATGTACACTTAGTTCAATCTGCTGGCGTATTATGCGGCCTGACATCACACCGCTACCAAGCCACTGTTTGAATCATTTTTACTATACCACCTCAGCACGTTTAGCGAAGCGGTTTCCTTGGCACGTCTTGTCGAAGCAGAGATCGTGTTCCCCTTATTCCGGGATTCTCATCAATACGGACGTGGGTAACCCAACCGCGCCATTGATGGTGGCGCTTGGGAGATAAGCGAGTTTTACCAGGCCGGTGGGGGACGCACAGTTTCGTCCGCCTATATATAAGGGATAAGGATTTACCTTCTCACCTACGCCTTCTTCCTCCTTTGCTTATACATCTCCGCGCACTCAAGCTCCAACGCCCAAGCTCGCGCATCTCGCCTCGACCTTCTCCGAATATGTCCGGAGGGGGAGGCAAGTGGTTGGCCTCCACCGTTAAGGAGGAGCACATCACCAAGCTGCGCAGCGCCGGATACCTCTCCGGCGATATCGCGCATCGGCTGCCCGACGAGGGGCAGCTCATCCCCACCCCTGGGCCTCATGAGGGGGTCGTCTTCCTTCCCCACTTCCTCCGCGGACTGGGCTTTCCGCTCCATCCATTCGTCCGGGGCTCATGTTCTATTACGGCTGGATTTCCACGATCCGCACGAACTTCATCCTCAACATCTCGGCGTTCATCGTCAGTATGCGAGGCCTTCCTCGCATCCGGCCCCACTTCGCTCAGTGGCTCAAGACCTTCAACGCAAGCGAAGGTTGTGAAGGGCATGCAAGCGGAATGCGGAGGCGCCATGTTGGGTAAAATACCCAACGCCCTTTGGCTCGAAGGGCTTCGTGGACTCCGTCAAGGGTGGCAATCGGGTTGTTCTACATCACCGAGCCGCAGTAAGCCTAGATGGGCGGCGGACCTCGAGTTTAGATCTGGCGTCCCCACGCAGCTCACCTCTGGAAAGAGAAGGGCTTGCGTGGGGCGATCCGGGAGGTGATCGGACTCGAGCCTGCATCCGAAGCTGGTGAGCAATAAGCTCAGCTCGCCGACGTGGTCCAAGTCATGCTCATCCGCGGATTCTCCCATGCCAAGAACGGGCATTCAATCTATGGGAGTTCAATCTCGAACAGCACCGAGCATCGAGCGGCTCTTCGATCGACATATGAAAGGCGCTCGGAGGGTGCTATTTAAGGCGCGCGAATCCTCGTATCCGCGACGGAAGATCGCGATTCAGCTCGCAACATCCAACCGACGAGGTAAGTGATTCAACCCCATTACGGGACACTTTGTAGTAATCGAATTGATCATAAGAGGGTTTCATCCCTTCCTTTCCTTTGACAGGAATGGATGGAGAAGGCCAGGCAGCTTATCAGCCCGGCTCCCATGCCGAAGACCCAAGGGCGCCCGTTTAGCGGGGCTGCTGGTTCCGCACCGCACGTGGTGCCGAGAAGAAGGCCAAGAAGGTGGCGCGGGACTAGAAAGAGTTCTCAGAATCAAAGCGTCTGACGACGACGCGACTCCTCCCGAAGACGACGAGGAGGAGGAGTACTCTCTCCGGAGGGGGAGAGAAGAAGAGAAGGCTTCCCCAATAGGGGAGGCCAAGGGTCCAAGAGGGGAGAACTATCCCCGGACAGTTTCGCCAACACCAGCGTTGGCGAGGATGAGTGGCCTCAAGGGCCAAAGTCCCCATGAGATCGTAAGTATCCGGATCCTTGATATGCAATATATTTTATGTCGCGTAGTGTCCTTCTAACGCCGCATTCTGTCCGTAGTCCGGCCGATGACGATCTCCCCGACTCATCGAGCGGGTCGTTGGCCCCGTCGGATGTGGATTCACTTCCGACCGCCTCTACCACCGTCGACGAGGATGCCGAGGTGGGATCCCGAAGAGAACCCATCGGAGGAGGCTCGGGCGCGCCGTCGCAGCCCTCCGGACTTTGCGCCGGACTCTACATCGGAACTCGCAGTGGTTCCAGAGTCCGCAAGCGCCCCTTAGAAAGAAGGGCAAGACCGTGGCGCCGCGCCTCCGCCCAACCGGGCGCCGGATAACTTGTTGGAGGCGCTTAAAGCGCTTCCATCGAGGAAGAACACCGCACTATCATGAGTGCGGTGATTCAAAAGGTTCAGCTCGCCAAAAGCGGGCTGACCGAAGCCTGCAGCAGCCTTCTAACAGGCTTTGAGGTAAGAAGTTACAATAATGTAATGTAATACTGCATAGACAGTAGCCCCTGATGCTCAGTTCGATGTTCGGAAAGAAAAAGCCGGACTGAGGATCTAACAAGATATACGCAGGGTTGCTTAAAATATGTCAATATGGGTTTGCAGGCTGCGCTGCTGACCTCTGCCGCACTAACGGCGGAGGTCGATGTGCTGAAAAAGGATCTCGAGCGGTCCGAGCAAGAGCTCGACCATGCCAAGAAGCAGCTCGAGGACAAAGAAGGTGAGTCACACCACTTTGAATGGTTACCTTACAGAAAAGGATTTTGGTTGCAATAAAATTAACAAGGATAATATGGGTATTGCAGGGGCCACGAACGAGGTGGAAGCCCTGAAGGAGGCCGTGTCCGCGACCGAATGCAGTGCGGCCGCGGAACGGGCAGAGCGAGAAAAGCAGGAGGCACGGGTGGCGGAAGTACGGCAAGAGCTCCAGGCTCTCATGGAGAGGCATGAGAGTTTGGAGCGTGACTCCAAGACTCGAGTGTCCGAGCTTGCCTCAGCTCTCGAAAGTGCCAAGTCCGCCAAGGCCGAGGCCCATAAGGCCCTTCTGGAGGTTGAGGATATAAAGAAGATAGCGGCGGGTAAGGCGTTTTTCATGCAAAGCAGGCATGTTAATGTAAACTACCTTACACTTACCCGCGTTCGGAGCTCTCCAAGGGCGTTTGCAGATCTGCCGTGTAGTGCGTCCGATGCCGCCGCATTCTATCGTGGCGAGGAGGGGAGCTTGACGGAGAAGGTCTTCGGTCTCAATGACGCCGAGGCCGCCATCCGTGCCCCAAGTGACCAGTGAAGCAGCTGGTCGAACTCCACAAGGTAGCCGAGGAGGCCATGAAGGGCCTTATAGTCCGGCTCAGTGGCTCGGACAGGCCATGCTGGAAGCTACTTCGCCTCAGCGGCGGCTGGTGGATGCGTGCCCCTGGGTGGAGGTTATCAAGCGCTCCGCCTGTATTGAAGGTGCTCGTTGGGCCCTTGCCCGCACAAAGGTGCATTGGGGCAAGTTGGATGCGGAGAAGCATCTCACGGACCCACCGCCACCGGGCAAGGAGTATCGCACGCCCGAGATGTATTATAAAACTGTCCTGAAGGGAGCCCGTGATATTGCGGATGAGTGCCCCCGAAATGTAATCTTTGAGTAAACTCGTTATGCATTATCCTCCGCGCTGAAACTTTGTTCATGTGCGGGTTTAAGCAACGCTTGTTTAATTTAAAATATTACCTTTTGTGCGGCCGTTTATAAAATCTGAGAGATGGCAAGGTTTTGGCTTCAGCCCCCAAGCCACGAGTGCTGGGGTGTTCGGGATAAACTTGAGCACTCTTGTTCCCATTTTTTGGTCCATCTAGGGAGGCGCTCAACACAACGAACAAGGCAACCGGACTTATAATGCTTGAACACTCTCACTTAGCCATAGAATTCTATAATTTTAAATTTGGTGAAGCCCCGGTATTCGAAGACCGAATCCGGGCGCTATCCACGCCTTCGCCGGACATTGTCCGGAACCTCGCTCAAGCGGCGTGAGTCTTTAGGACCCAAAAAACCTCTCGAATAGCGACCAGTCTCTCGCCTTATCATGCCAGTCAGTTTTAGCTTTCTCCACTGAGGTGCTCGCCCGGCTCAACCGGGGCGCAATCGCAGTGGTTCTCCCAGTGCCACCTTAGCCGACAGAATGGAACGTAAGGCACAAAAACGTGGGAGCCGGGCAAACCCAACTATTGACCCAAGACATGATTCGGAGCCGATTCATATAATGCTATAAGTTCGGGGTGTCGCACTTATGAAAGTGTTCGGACTTTATCACACCATAATTTGGGGAACAAAAGCCCCTGGCGTATTCGGCCGTACCAAAATATACGGGTGCAAGATGTCATGTAATGAACATATAAATAAAAAGGTGATGTAATTGCAGTCGAAAAGTGCTGCATTATTTATTAAAGGAAATCTGCTATGAGTGCGGACGGATACAAATAGTGCGGTAAGCAAGGGATTTGGACTAGGTAAACATTTCCTCCTTCAGGGGTGAGCTGCGGACTTGGTGTATATAATCGAATGTAATGCTCGTAATTGAGACCACCTGAGTGTTCGTCGCAGCCTTCTTTCGTCCCTGACTGTTGCATCATGAGTTCGGCAGGTTCATCGCCGGACAGGGCCTCTGGTTAACGGAGTCCTGTGTACACAAAGAAGGGAATAAAATAAAAAAGGGGGGCACACTTGCGAGCCCCCGGTGTGGTCAAACCGCACTGGGTCCGCTACGATCGTGCCCTTCCCTGCGCCCATGGTATCTCCAAAGCGTAATGATGTACGCGGGTGTTATTCTTGCGATCATGCGCGGGCGAGGTTGGGGCCACATTGCTACGCTGTGCTCGATCGCGCCAGTGGTCTTGGTTGGCATTGCTCGGCGCTGTTTTTGCAGTATCCGCCTTTAACGGCCGGACTCGAATTGCCTTAGAAGGCTGCTCTGTACTTCTGCCGCGAGAGCCGCTGTAAGTTCCTCCGTCCGGAGGAAGCATTCCGTATTCCCATTGACCGTGATGACTCCGCGAGGGCCTGGCATCTTGAGCTTTAGGTATGCATAATGCGGTACCGCGTTGAATTTTGCAAACGCGGTTCATCCGAGCAGAGCTTGATAGCCGCTGTGAAACGGGACTATGTCGAAGATTAACTCTTCGCTCCGGAAATTATCCGACGATCCGGAGACCACTTCTTCGGTGATCGAGCTGCATAGTTGGCTTCCACTCCTGGTATGACACCTTTAAAGGTTGTCTTTGTAGGTTTAATCCTTGAGGGTCTATGCCCATTTTGCGACCGTATCCTCGATAAAGCGAGTTCAGGCTACGCCACCGGCCCATCGGGACTCTCGTGAGGTGAAATCCATCGACGATTGGGTCTAAAACCAATGCGCGAATCCGCCATGGCGATGCTGGTCGGATGGTTTCTTCGATCGAAAGTGATCGGACAAGAGGACCATGGATTGAACTTGGGCGATCGCTCCATCGCGTAGAGCGCCCCTTAGTGCGCGTTCCTCTCCCTCTTGGGTATATGGGTCGCGTAAATCATGTTCACCGTCCGCACTTGTGGGGAAAACCCTCTCATCCTCTATTGTTCGGCGGTCAGGTCTCTTCCTTGTCGTTGCTGTTCAGCCCCTTGTCGTTGTTTTCGCAATTAACTTGCCTTCCTGTTGAACACCCAAAGAATCTCTATTAGTGTGATTAGCTGGTTTTCAAGGGTGCCATGTATCCGCATAAGCGGTCGAGTATTCGGTCCAAATTGGACGGACCAGAGTGGTTCTTTTGAACGGCTTCTTCCATCGACCGGTTTAGAGCCTCGAATCCGGCGTTGACTGCCAGATCCTCCTTATCGCCGCCATTAATGCGGCGTTTGTTTTGTTTCGACGTGACTGCCGTTGTTGTCCTTGGTATCCGGACTGCCAGAATTTTTATGAGATTGTTGCTGCGAGCTAGCCAGCTGTCCTCTCCCGCAAATGGGTCATTAATGATGTGAGGGCTGCCATAGATTTCGGCTTTTCCTGCCCCAGGTGCCGGGCTTGCCATTCGTCTCGGATGTTATGTTTGAAGGCTGCAAGGGCCTCTGCGTCCGGACAGTCGACGATTTGGTTTTTCTTTGTCAAGAACCGTGTCCGAATTGTCCGGCCGATTCGCTCGGCTGCTGAATAATGTGGCTTAGGTCATCGGCGTCGGTGGTCGCATACGTGCCACAGAAGTTGTCTAGGAATGCGGCTTCCGTGTCTTCCCAAAGACCAATTGACTCTGCTGGCAGGCTGTTTAGCCAATGCCGAGCTGGTCCTTTAAGCTTGAGTGGGAGATACTTGATGGCATGGAGATGGCCGCCACGGGCCATATGGATGTGGAGAAGATAATCTTCGATCCAAACCGCGGGTCTGCCAGCCATCGTAAGATTCGATGTTTACGGGTTTAAACCCTTCGACGGTGATCCATTACTTCGTCGGTGAAGCATAGCGGTGTGCGGGCGCCTCAGATTGAGTAATATCGCGACGCAGCTCGAGAGAGTGCTGTCTTGTGTGTTCGCCATTGTATCCGCGCGACAAATGATTCGCCGTGGGTCGAGGGCGCCCACGTGATCCGTAGATGGATCTGGATTACCTTGCTTTGTCCTCCAATATGTCTCGCAAGTCCGGCGCGTTCCCTCTTGGCTTCGTACTTTTGGAGCGATGTGTAGGATCGGAAGTATGTCTAGAGGGGGGGTGATTAGACTACTTGACAACTTAAAAGTTTAGCCTTTTGATTAGGGCAAGTTTTTAGCAAGTTCACAATGATGACCAAGTCAAGTATCACCCTACACATGCAATTCTAGAGTTATGGCAGCGGAAAGTAAATTGCACATGTAGTAAATAAGAGGTGGAGAAGAGCAAACGCAATTTGGAGACACGGAGATTTTTCTCATGGTTCCGATAGGTGGTGCTATCGTCAATCCACGTTGATGGAGACTTCAACCCACGGAGGGTAACGGCTGCGAGAGTCCACGGCGGGCTCCTCCCACGAAGGGTCCACGAAGAAGCAACCTTGTCTATGCCATCATGGCCTACGTCCACGGAGGACTAGCCTTACTCGGGGTAGATCTTCACGAAGTAGGCGATCTCCTTGCCCTTACAAACTTCTTGGTTCAACTCCACATCTTGACGGAGGCTCCCAAGTGACACCTAACCAATCTAGGAGGCACCACCCTCCAAAAGGTAATAGATGGTGTTGGTGATGATGAACTCCTTGCTCTTGTGCTTCAAATGATAATCTCCCCAACACTCAACTCTCCTCACTGATTTGGCTGTGGTGGAAGAAAGGATTGAGTGGAAAGCAACTTGGGAAGGCTAGAAATCAAGTTTCATATGGTGGGAGTGGAGCAACTTGATCTCAACACAAGGGTAGGTAGTTTTCTTCTCGAAATGTAAGGTAGGAGTGGTAGTTCTTTCTGATGGCTCTCTCCACGAATGAAGAGGAGGTGGAGGGGTATTTATAGCCTCCACACAAAATCCAACTGTTACACACATTTGACCAATCTCGGTCAGACCGAAGTTGACAACTCGGTGAGACCGAAAGTTCAAATCTTGTGAGCGTTGGGATTTTCGTGGGACCGAAAATACAATCTCGGTTAGTCCGATTCTTCCAAAGTCTAGGGTTTGCCAATCTCGGTGGGACCGACTTTCTCATCTCGGTGACACCGATTTGAGTCTGAATGTCATCTGAAGCTTGGCAACACCAATTTCGGTATGACCGAGTTTGGAATCGGAAAATCCAAATTATTAGGGTTTGGGTATATGGTGAGGTGGTTCATCTCGGTGTGGTGAGTTTATGGAATCGGTGGGACCGAGATTACTTATGGGTTTATGTTGGAATGAAAGATTGCGATAGTTTGAGAGATAAATCACTAAGCACTTAGAGCAACCAGATCATCATCATAACCTCATCCCTTTTAATAGTATTGGCTTTCCTATGGACTCAATGTGATCTTGGATCACTAAACCAAAAATAGAGTCTTGAGCTTTTGCCAATGTTTTCCTTAGCATTTTGAGGGTCCACATCATCGGTCATTGCCATACCCATATCAATGAACTTTCTGAAATATTCTCAAGAAATAATTAGTTCAATGATATATATGTTGTTATTAATTACCAAAACCACCCGGGATTAGTTGCACTTTCAATCTCCCCTTTTGGTAATTGATGACAACATATAGATCAAAGCTTCGACAAATGATATAATCAATGAATAACATAAATCGCTTTGAGAAGTATGTGATAAGCAAGAGCTCCCCCTAAATTTGTGCATTATTTAAGATTTGCGTTTGAATGCAAATGCACAATCGATTAGGATCATGGGTCACTCTTCCATGTCACATACATCTTGGTGGAGCGCACAAAATGATAAGAATGAATAACATGCACCCAATCACCAAGACATGAGTAAGTGATCATACAAGATATGAATAGAATATGATAAGCATTAAGCACACATTAAGCATAGTATGATCAAGCACTCATCAAGATAGAGTAAACGTAGTATCAAACACACGAAATGTCTCAAAGAACTCAAAAGTATCTCAAGGAAAACCATAAGCGAAAGAGCAAAAACGAGCACTCTCTCTCGAAGTCCTATGATCTATACAATTTCTCCCCTTTGGCAACAAGTTACCAAAAGTTCGAAGGTATAGAGCTAATCGTCACTAGGGACTCTGCTGGCGGCTCTGTCTGCGTCGATGGAGTGGAGATAGCTGCATCTGCAAAAGCTTCTGAAGTCTGTGGAGCTGGAGGAGTGGATCTTTGGAGCTGGAGCTGGGCCGAGCGGAGCTGTAGGAGGTCTTGATGTAGTAGCCCAGGGTCATCCTTTGGAATAGCAGCTGATCTGGGCTTTGTGGGCACTGCAGCAGGCTTCTCATAGTCATCTGGACTAGATCACCTTCCATCTCCTTCATGAGCTCTGCCTTCTCCCTCTTCGCTTCCTCAATGTCGCCTCAAGCTTGTTGACGGTGACTGCACTTGATCGACTTGACATCCAGAGCATGGAACTTATCTTCAACTATCCTCTCAAGACTCTCCCGAGGCGCACTATCTTGGCGCGTAGTTCAATTCTCTGAGTGGCTTCAAGAAGTTGTTCTCCAACGCTCTTGGGCTTTGCTGCTGCTTCCTTCTCAGCTTTAGCTTGTTTGGCAACTTCAGGACTTAGCGTGTCCTTCAACAGATGTGGGAGCATCCTCGGTCATCACAACTTCATTATCTTCATGTTCAGGGCTGCGGTGGCAAGTGGGGTCTATCCAACGGTAGGTGTCCGTGCCAAACTTGGCATTAATGAGCATCTGAATATGCGGAGCAAACCCACACGACCTCTTACAGTCTGCTGCTTTGTCCTCTTGATAGTCTCTACTATCGTGTCCATCACCTTAAAAGGTGTCTTCGATCCGAATGTGCAGCATGTTGATAGAATAGCCTCTTATCATGCGATGGTCTCTGACTTGGGCATCAAAGTATGCCTCGTAATGGTGTTAGTGGTTGGGAGACCTGCTCAAGATGATATCTTGATCCAAGCTTCCATATCTCAACATCCTTGTCCGGTACCTCATTGTACATGTTCTTCATAGACTCGTGATTCTTCTTTGGAATGACATAGACATCAACATCATCGTCCCTTGATCTTTGCATTCAGAACGCTCTCCATTCCTCAACAGTTGAGGAGAATCTCCGTCCTTCATCATCCATACAATTCGCCATCTGGATAGAAATGTCTTGTGGCATAGAACGCATGATCATTTCATCATTCCAGCGGTCAATTTCGACCAACAAACTCAGCAACTCCACATGCGGTGAAGCTCTCATGCACATGTGGGAAGTAGTCTCTGTGCTCTTCATTGTTGATGTATTTCCGGTCTACATATCTGGTGTCAGCAACAATTGGTTTCTTGTCCATGAGCACTGTCTCATAGAAATCTTGTTGCTCTCTGGTGTGGAACCTAGAGTCAACAGCTGTCCTTCTCCTGGTGGCATATGGATCAACTTGCCTCCATAGCTTTGAGACCTTTGTCCTTCCTTTCCTTCATATTTTCAGCTCGAGGATGAGCATCATTATGAATCGGCAGTTTCACATGAGCTTGACAAAACATGTGCCTCTTCATCGATTCAGCAGTGGCACATTGTCCTTCTTCTTCTCTCAAGCGGTATGTTTCTCACAGTTTTCTTTGGCTTGGCAAAGAGGTTTGGCTTGGGCTGCCTTTCTTTGGAGCTGATGGCTTAGATTTTGTGGGTGCTCCTGCCTCGATGGCATCTCCATCAACTTTTGCTTCGAGGAGGCTGGGGTGTTTCCTCATCGAGTCATCATCATCGACTTCTTCATGAACTAGCCTCTTCCTCTTGGAAGTTTTCTTGATCTTCTTTGGAGGTTTCTTCTTCCATGCTCAGCTTCTTTGCAACTGTGGACTTCTTCTCTTTGCTGGTGCCTTTCTTTGTTTGTTGCCCTTGATAGCCCTTGGCAACCACTTTCCTCTTAGGCTTGGAAGTAATCTCCTCATCTGCAACAAAGTCAGAGTCTTCCTCATCAGAATTCCTCTTCTTCATGGCCCTGGTGGCAGCAGCAGGCAAACCACTTGGAGTGCTCCTCTCTCCATCATCTGAAAAACTGCTTGCTTCAGACTTGTGACCTCTGGAATCTCAACTGGTGATTCAGACCTGTTACGCTGTCACTTGCATCGATATGACCGACAACTTTGTGAAAAGAATAGGTATAGGCGAATAGAAGAGTTATCACAAACTGCAGAGGATTTTGCAAAAGAATGAGTTCAAACTTTAGTTTTAGGTTTTCACAGAATGCATTTCGGTGCGGCCGAGTCTAAAATTCGGTGAATCCAAGTGTCTAAACCTAACCGTACACACCACTTTCGGTTGGACGAAATGGGTTTCGGTCTAGCCGAGAAACACTAGGGTTTCACTAAATCCTCACTTCGGTCTTACCGATTTGCACAACTTCGGTTTAACCGAAAAGTGCGGTCATGGGCGAGGCCAAATCGGTCGATCCGAGAATGTAGAATCGGTCACACCGAGATGTGTTCGCGGAAACCTAACCTAAAATTTTCACTCGAATTTTGTTCTATGATCTAATCTGCTGGATAGGAAGATTTCAATCTTGGCAAGAAGCTAGGCAAAACCTATCGTGCATTGAATCGAGGTTGAAGCACGAGAGGATGAAACTCACCCAATCTGGTGGAGTTTCACTCACGGCGGCAACGGCGCGATGAGATTGTCCTTTGACGGCGATGGAGACCCATGGCGAGGGCGCCTGAGCGACGGCGGAGGCGATCCGAAGACCACGGCGGCGGCAGCGAAGGGTTTGAGGCGAGGCGCTTTGAAGGAATAATCAGCGCTGCCCTCGGTATATATACCCTTCGGTGTCGGTGGGACCGAGTTGGAAAACTTCGGTGGGACCGAGATGGTTAGCGCAGCGATTACACACATCGGTCACGCCGAGATTTGCAACTTCGGTTTCACCGAGGTGAAAACCTAGATCAATCCAAGTGATTTGATCATCCGATTTGAGTATATTGGTTTGACCGAAAGTACTTAGAAGGTTTTGGAATTTAGGCTTTTGACGGATCGGTGGCTCCGAGTGCTCCTCACTCGGTCTGTCCGAAAAAGTCTTGTTCAAAGTTTGTGATATAAGCATGAATAGAGTTTGAGACAAGAAAGCATAGATAGCTAGGGGAGGAACTTAGGCATTCTTGTCCATCCATTTGGTCAAAAAGAAAAATCCAAAAGACCAAAGCAACAAATGGATGTCCTTGAATGGATAAAATCATGCATCCAACATGCTCACACAATAAGATAGCAATTGAAATATGTGTCAAACATGCACAAACAGAACACTAGCTGCTAGCACACAATTTGGCGATGACTAGGTCATCTATATATGAGTATATTGACTTAGGAGTCAAATGAGAACATTTGATCATAGGTCATACTCATCGTTTAAGCACAGGTGGGGTTACCACTTTTACATAAAGCATCAATGTGTTCACATCATTTGAAGATGCTTTAGCTCATTTCTTTAGAGCAAAGCTCCCCCTTGATGTGAGAACCCCTTTTAAAGGGTCAAACTAACCTTGGGTTGTCGTTGAAGACTTCATGTAGATGTTGAAGATGTGGATGCTCAATGTTGATGAAGATCATCAAGTGTTGGGAGCAATCCTTTGGATTCGGGCACTTTCAATACCTACATGGGTTAGTCCCACAAGGAACAAACAAGGATATCCATGGACATAGATTGAAGTACACAATAGATGATGTCCATGAAAGCAATGATTACCTTGTCCTTGACTTACCAACATGAGGGTTTGTGACTCCATGAACTAGTGCAAGATGTGGAAGTTGATTGCACAAGTTCTTGCCAAAATGAATGTGAGTGAAGTATGTTGGCGGAGTCACCCTCAAGAACTCTCTAGTTCTTCTTCTTCGGGATCCACATCATCTTGATGGGAATCCTTGGGGTAGTAGTTGAGCTTGTCGAAGTAGAACTTGAAGTTGCCTTGGGAACCCACTTGACCATGGCCTTGGGTGCTTCAATGAATGCATCAATCTCCTCTTGAAGCTTGTCCTTGCCTTTTAGCTTGTGGTCTTGTGGTGGAAGGTCATCTTGAGCTTGTTCCACATTGGAAGAAGTAGGATCATACTTCTCCTTTTGAGAAACAAACTTTGGAGTGGGATATTGACCTTCTTCCCATTCAACACCCTCGGCGTTGAACTTTCGCTCAAAACCAATTCCTTGATTCTTCCGTGTCTTCCTTGCTTGCGAACAATTTCCTCAAAGCTCTTGCTTCCGCAAGGCTCTTGTAGACACCTTTCTCTATAATCCCTTTCAATAAACTATTTTCTTGCTCAAGTGAAACTTGGCTTGAAACATTGTTAGTGGAATCAAGAGAATTACTAGAAGTAACAACATTTGATTTAGCATGAATATTGTTACTACTAGATGAAGAATTTTTCTTATGCTTGTCATGCTTAGTTTTAATAGGTGGCAAGAAATTAGACAAGAGAAGTCGTTTGGCAAGATATGAAGAACTCTTCTTTGAAGATCGTCATTGATAGCTTTTAGAAACTCATGTTCTTGCTCTAGATTGAGCTTCTCGAGCGTAGCTTCTCATGAGATCTTAGGAGCTCTCTATGATCTTCTTGAGTTGTTTCATGAGCTAACTTAAGAGTGTTTAGTTCTTTAGTTAGGCGCTCAATCTCCTTCATAGCATTGTCATTCGACTCTTCTCGACTATAAAGACTACTAGCATGTTCATCATTACTAAGCTCACTAGATTTATCATGTAAAAGCTCATCTTCACCAAGCAAGTCATCCTCATCACTATCAAAGTCAATAAACTCAGGGTGTGATACCTTGGGGCCTTTTGCCATGAAGCATCTTCCAATTCCCTCATTTGGTGAATCAAATATGTCATAGGAGTTGGAGTTGGAGGACATGAGAGCAAGACCGCAACACCTTTATCTTGATCAGTATTCGGAGTTGGAGTGATAGCTTCTTTCGGAGTGATTGTCGAGTCGGAGCGGAAACCCATTCACCAACATGAGCTTGATGTTTTCTTCTTGTGTAGCTCCTTGATGACTTGTCTTTCCTTTCCGAATCCTTGCTTCTCCGAGAGGATCTTCGTTCATAACGATCATCTCTACTCGTTCTCTCTTTTGGCGACTCTTCTCTTGAGCTTCTTCTTCTTGGAGATTCTTCTCTTCTCTTGTGGGGAGTCGAACACTCATTTGAGTAGTGTCCGGTCTTCCACAATTGTAGCAGCTTTCGATCACGACTAGAAGATCTCTTTTCATCATATGATCTAGACTTTGAGCTTCTTTCCTTGCTTCTACTCTTGTAGAATTTGTTGAAGTTCTTCACCATTAGGCTTATCTCTTCATTGGAAACTAGCTTGTCACTTGAGGTTGTGGGAGCTTCAACTGCAGCTTTGTAAGCACCACTTGACTTGTTGTGAAGCTCTTCCTTGTCTTTAAGTGTCATCTCATGAGCAACAATCCTTCCAATGACTTGGTAGGCTTGAGATCCTTGTAGTTTGGCATCATTTGGATCAAAGTGCACACGGTGTCATACTTTCCATCCAAAGCTCTGAGAATCTTCTTGATGATGAATCGGTGGGTCATTTCTTCGCTTCCTAAGCCTGCCATCTCATTGGTGATGAGAGCAAGCCTAGAGTACATTTCAGCGACTCCTTCACCTTCCTTCATCTTGAACTTGTCAAGTCGACCTTGAAGAACATCTAGCTTTGATTCCTTCACGGACTCGGTACCTTCGTGCATTTCGACCAAAGTATCCCAAATCTCCTTTGCATTCTCAAGACGGCTGATCTTGTTGAACTCCTCGGGACACAAAGCATTGAAGAGAATGTCACAAGCTTGAGCATTGTTCAGAACATCCGCAACTCATCCGCTGTAACTTCAGCGATCCGAACTTTTCCTTCCTCGAAGAACTCACCTTGCAAGCCAACACAAATAATGCCCCATGCGGCGGTTATGTCCAAGAATATGCATTTTCATTTTGTGCTTCCAACTAGCAAAATTTGAACCATCAAAGTAAGGACCTCTACGAAAATTACCCTCACTAGACGCCATACTCTCCTAGGTTGTGAAACCAAGCTTATGGAATCCAATGCAATGAAAACCAATGCAATGGAGACCAAAGCTCTGATACCACTTGTAGGATCGGAAGTATGTCTAGAGGGGGGGTGATTAGACTACTTGACAACTTAAAAGTTTAGCCTTTTGATTAGGGCAAGTTTTTAGCAAGTTCACAATGATGACCAAGTCAAGTATCACCCTACACATGCAATTCTAGAGTTATGGCAGCGGAAAGTAAATTGCACATGTAGTAAATAAGAGGTGGAGAAGAGCAAACGCAATTTGGAGACACGGAGATTTTTCTCGTGGTTCCGATAGGTGGTGCTATCGTCAATCCACGTTGATGGAGACTTCAACCCACGGAGGGTAACGGCCATGAGAGTCCACGGAGGGCTCCACCCACCAAGGGTCCACGAAGAAGCAACCTTGTCTATGCCATCATGGCCTCGTCCACGGAGGACTAGCCTTACTCGGGGTAGATCTTCACGAAGTAGGCGATCTCCTTGCCCTTACAAACTTCTTGGTTCAACTCCACATCTTGACGGAGGCTCCCAAGTGACACCTAACCAATCTAGGAGGCACCACCCTCCAAAAGGTAATAGATGGTGTTGGTGATGATGAACTCCTTGCTCTTGTGCTTCAAATGATAATCTCCCCAACACTCAACTCTCCTCACTGATTTGGCTGTGGTGGAAGAAAGGATTGAGTGGAAAGCAACTTGGGAAGGCTAGAAATCAAGTTTCATATGGTGGGAGTGGAGCAACTTGATCTCAACACAAGGGTAGGTAGTTTTCTTCTCGAAATGTAAGGTAGGAGTGGTAGTTCTTTCGATGGCTCTCTCCACGAATGAAGAGGAGGTGGAGGGTATTTATAGCCTCCACACAAAATCCAACTGTTACACACATTTGACCAATCTCGGTCGGACCGAAGTTGACAACTCGGTGAGACCGAAAGTTCAAATCTTGTGAGCGTTGGGATTTTCGTGGGACCGAAAATACAATCTCGGTTAGTCCGATTCTTCCAAAGTCTAGGGTTTGCCAATCTCGGTGGGACCGACTTTCTCATCTCGGTGACACCGATTTGAGTCTGAAGGTTCTGAAGCTTGGCAACACCAATTTCGGTATGACCGAGTTTGGAATCGGAAAATCCGAAATTATTAGGGTTTGGGTATATGGATGAGGTGGTTCATCTCGGTGTGGTGAGTTTATGGAATCGGTGGGACCGAGATTACTTATGGGTTTATGTTGGAATGAAAGATTGCTGATAGTTTGAGAGATAAATCACTAAGCACTTAGAGCAACCAGATCATCATCATAACCTCATCCCTTTTAATAGTATTGGCTTTCCTATGGACTCAATGTGATCTTGGATCACTAAACCAAAAATAGAGTCTTGAGCTTTTGCCAATGTTTTCCTTAGCATTTTGAGGGGTCCACATCATCAGTCATTGCCATACCCATATCACTGAACTTTCTGAAATATTCTCAAGAAATAATTAGTTCAATGATATATATGTTGTTATTAATTACCAAAACCACCCGGGGATTAGTTGCACTTTCACGATGCCGGGGTACGGTCTTGGCTGGAGGCCTGGATGCCTCTCTGTCACGACCACGGGGTGGTCGGTCAGCCATATCGTGCGCTGGTGATGGAGGTATGTATGCTTCCTCCTCTACTCGGGGGAGCAGCTTGCGTCTTGGGTAACTTTTGGAGGGGCGTTCGAGTTTATACTCTTCGGCCGCGAGGACCTCGGTCCATTGATCGGCCAGCAGGTCCGGATCAGCTTGAAGCTGTTGCTGCTTTTTCTTTAGGCTGTTTGCTGTGGCGATAAGCCTGCGCTTGAAGCGCTCTTGTTCGACGGGATCCTCAGGTACGACGAATTCATCATCGTTGAGGCTTACTTCGTCTTCGGAGGGAGGCATATAGTTATGATCCTCAACCTCTTAAATCCGCCGCCTCTCGTGAGGGCTTGCTTCGCATCCTCCTGCTGAGTCTTGCTTTGGGGGATTGTCTTCGGCACTCTCGAGTATTATTATCTCCTCGTGCGGAATCTCCATTCTTGCTGTGGCGGGATTTAGAGCGGCGCCACCGACGCCGGGCGTTGGGCTGCTTCTTTAAAGTCTCTGCCTCCGCGCTTCTTCGCCGTCCCGTCTTTTGGGGTGTCCACCATATATATGTCGTATGATGAGGTCGCTTTCCGGTGCCTGTGGCGCTGGTTCTGTTAAATCTCGGCATCGTCGTCCATAGCGTCGATGTCGTCGGAGTCGTAGTCTAGCATGTCGGTTAGATCGTCGACAGTGGCTACAAAGTGGGTGGTGGGTGGGCTCTGAATTTCTTCGTCGTCCGTACCCCAACCATCCTGGCCATAGTCCGGCCAGACTCTCCTGATAACGAGAGATGCTTTAGTGAATTCAGGATATCGCCAAAAGGCGAGTATTGGAAGATGTCCGCGGCGGTGAATTCCATAACCGGCGCCCAATCCGAATCGATTGGTAGGGGCGCGGGAGGTTCAGAGTCCGACAAGGAGTCCGGCGCCTCGGAATCACGAGTTTCGCAGGGGACAAGATTAGTGTTCGGCTCCATCGCCGTGGATGTTGAAGCCCCCAGGGCGGCGTCTATCCACCGGCCCTCGATCTGGGCGATCGGCTCCGACTAATGGCGAGCGGATCCGTGTCGCGCCACCAAGGCACTTTGCTGGTGGCGAGCTAGATCATGCCCGTAAATCACAACGGTCGGCGCGCTTGGTTGTGGCTAGAGTCCGTCGAAGATCAAGTCTCCGCGACATCGGCCGTGAAGTTTAGGCTTCGAATCGACTGACGGCCAGGCGTAGCTTCGACCTGCTCGGATGGCCAAGTGAATTAGCCCGCAGCGCGGCCGCCGAATATGAAGATCTGTCCGGGAGAAAAGTCTCACCGGATAGCGTTGTTGGTTGAAGATGCCATCAAGCCTATCGGTGGCGACACGCAGGAACTCTCAATGAAAGCACCAATGTCGGTGTCAAAACCGGCGGATCTCGGGTAGGGGGTCCCAACTATGCGTCTAGGCGGATGGTAACAGAACGAGGACACGATGTTTTTACACAGAGTTCGGCCCTCTCGATGGAGGTAAAACCCTACGTCCCCGCTTGATTAATATTGATGATATGGGTAGTACAAGAGTGGATCTACCATGAGATCAAGGAGGCTAAACCCTAGAAGCTAGCCTATGGTATGATTGTTGTAATGTATGTCGTCCTACGGACTAAAGCCCTCCGGTTTAGATAGACACCGGAGAGGGCTAGGGTTACACAGAGTCGGTTATAATGGTAGGAGATCTACATATCCGTATCGCCAAGCTTGCCTTCCACGCCAAGGAAAGTCCCATCCGGACACGGGACGGAGTCTTCAATCTTGTATCTTCGTAGTCTTGGAGTCCGGCGGACGATGATAGTCCGGCTGTCCGGACACCCCCCAGTCCAGGACTCCCTCAGTCACATTGCTTGCAAGGCTTATAGTGATATGCATTACCAAGAGGGCCCAGAGATACCTCTCCGACAATCGGAATGACAAATCCTAATCTCGATCTATGCCAACTCAACAAGTACCATCAGAAACACCTGTAGAGCACCTTTATAATCACCTAGTTACATTGTGACGTTTGGTAGCACACAAAGTGTTCCTCCGGTAATCGGGAGAGTTGCATAATCTCATAGTCATAGGAACATGTATAAGTCATGAAGAAAGCAATAGCAGTAAACTAAAACGATCAAGTGCTAAGCTAACAGAATGGGTCAAGTCAATCACATCATTCTCCTAATGATGTGATCCCGTTTATCAAATGACAACTCATGTCTATGGTTAGGAAACCTTAACCATCTTTGGTTAACGAGCTAGTCAAGTAGAGGCATACTAGTGACACTATTGTCTATGTATTCACACATGTATTATGTTTTCGGTTAATACAATTCTAGCATGAATAATAAACATTTATCATGAAATAAGGAAATAAATAATAACTTTATTATTGCCTCTAGGGCATATTTCCTTTAGTCTCCCACTTGCACTAGAGTCAATAATCTAGATTACATAGTAATGATTCTAACACCCATGGAGTCTTGGTGCTGATCATGTTTTGCTCGTGAGAGAGGCTTATTCAACGGGTCTGCAACATTCAGATGCGTATGTATCTTGCTAATCTCTATGTCTCCCACTTGGACTTGGTCACAGATGGTATTGAAGCGTCTCTTGATGTGCTTGGTTCTCTTGTGAAATCTGGATTCCTTTGCCATGGCAATTGCACCAGTATTGCCACAAAAGATTTTCATTGGACCCAAAGCACTAGGTATGACACCTAGATCGGATATGATCTCCTTCATCCAGACTCCTTCATTTGCTTCTTCTGAAGCAGCTATGTACTCCGCTTCACACGTAGATCCCGCCACGATGCTTTTTTTAAAACTGCACCAACCGACAGCTCCACCGTTCAATATAAACATGTATCCCGTTGCGATTTAGAATCGTCCGGATCAGTGTCAAAGCTTGCATCGACGTAACCATTTACGACGAGCTCTTTGTCACCCCCATAAACGAGAAACATATCCTTAGTCCTTTTCAGGTATTTCAGGATATTCTTGACCGTTGTCTAGTGATCCACTACTAGATTACTTTGGTACCTCCCTGCTAAACTAATAGCAAGGCACACATCAGGTCTGGTGCACAGCATTGCATACATGATAGAGCCTATGGATGAAGCATAGGGAACATTTTTCATTTTCTCTATATCTTATATAGTGGTCGGGCATTGAGTCTGACTCAACTTCACACCTTGTAACATAGGCAAGAACCCTTTCTTTGCTTGATCCATCTTGAACTTTTTCAAAACTTTGTCAAGGTATGTGCTTCGTGAAAGTTCAATTAAGCGTCTTGATCTATCTCTATAGATCTTGATGCCCAATATGTAAGCAGCTTCACCGAGGTATTTCATTGAAAAACTCTTATCCAAGTATCCTTTTATGCTATCTAGAAATTCTATATCATTTCCAATCAGAAATATGTCATCCACATATAGTATTAGAAATGCTACAGAGCTCCCACTCACTTTCTTTTAAATACAGGCTTCTCCAAAATTCTGTATAAAACCATATGCTTTGATCACACTATCAAAACGTTTATTCCAACTCCGAGAGGCTTGCACCAGTCCATAAATGGATTGCTGGAGCTTGCACACTTTGTTAGCACCTTTCGGATCGACAAAACCTTCTGGTTGCATCATATACAACTCTTCTTCCAGAAATCCATTCAGGAATGCAATTTTGACATCCATTTGCCAAATTTCATAATCATAAAATGCGGCCATTGCTAACATGATTCAGACAGACTTAAGCATTGCTACGGGTGAGAAAGTCTCATCGTAGTCAACCCCTTGAACTTGTTGAAAACCTTTTACAACAATTCGAGCTTTATAGACAGTAACATTACCATCAGCGCCAATCTTCTTCTTGAAGATCCATTTATTCTCGATGGCTTGCCGATCATCGGGCAAGTCAACCAAAGTCCACACTTTGTTCTCATACATGGATCCCATCTCAGATTTCATGGCTTCAAGCCATTTTGCGGAATCTGGTCTCATCATCGCTTCCTCATAATTCGTAGGTTCGCCATGGTCAAGTAACATGACTTCCAGAATAGGATTACCGTACCACTCTGGTGAGGATCTTACTCTGGTTGACCTACGAGGTTCTGTAGTAACTTGATCTAAAGTTTCATGATCAATATCATTATCTTCCTCACTAATTGGTGGAGGCATCACAGGAACCGGTTTCTGTGATGAACTACTTCCCAATAAGGGAGCAGGTACAGTTACCTCATCAAGTTCTACTTTCCTCCCACTCACTTCTTTCGAGAGAAACTCCTTCTCTAGAAAGGATCCATTTTTAGCAACAAATGTTTTGCCTTCATATCTTTGATAGAAGGTGTACCCAACAGTCTCCTTTGGGTATCCTTGAAGACGCATTTCTCTAATTTGGGTTCGAGCTTATCAGATTGAAGCTTTTTCACATAAGCATCGCATCCCCAAACTTTAAGAAACGACAACTTTAGTTTCTTGCCAAACCATAGTTCATAAGGCGTCGTCTCAACGGATTTCGATGGTGTCCTATTTAACGTGAATGCGGCCGTCTCTAAAGCATAACCCCAAAACGATAGCGGTAAATCAGTAAGAGACATCATAGATCGCACCATATCTAGTAAAGTACGATTACGACATTCGGACACACCATTACGCTGTGGTGTTCTGGGTGGCATGAGTTGTGAAACAATTCCGCATTGTTTCAAATGTAGAACAATCTCGTAATTCAAATATTCTCCTCCACGATCAGATCATAGAAACTTTATTTTCTTGTTATGATGATTTTCAACTTCACTCTGAAATTCTTTGAATTTTTCAAATGTTTCAGACTTATGTTTCATTAAGTAGATATACCCATATCTGCTTAAATCATCTGTGAAGGTGAGAAAATAACGATACCCGCCGCGAGCCTCAATATTCATTGGACAACATACATCAGTATGTATGATTTCCAACAAATCCGTTGCTCGCTCCATTGTTCCGGAGAATGGCGTTTTAGTCATCTTGCCCATAAGGCATGGTTCGCAAGTACCAAGTGATTCATAATCAAGTGATTCAAGAAGTCCATTAGTATGGAGTTTCTTCATGTGTTTTACACTGATATGACCTAAACGGCAGTGCCACAAATAAGTTGCACTATCACTATCAACTCTGCATCTTCTGGCTTCAACATTATGAATATGTGTATCACTACTATCGAGATTCAAGATAAATAGATAACTCTCCAAAGGTGCATGACCATAAAAGACATTACTCATATAAATAGAACAACCATTATTCTCAGATTTAAATGAATAACTGTCTCGCATCAAACAAGATCCAGATATAATGTTCATGCTTAACGCTGGCACAAAATAACAATTATTCAGGTCTAAAACTAATCCTGAAGGTAGATGTAGAGGTAGTGTGCCGACGACGATCACATCGACTTTGGAACCATTTCCCACACACATCGTCACCTCGTCCTTAGCCAATCTTCGCTCAATCCACAGTCCCTGTTTCGAGTTGCAAATATTAGCAACAGAACCAGTATCAAATACCCAGGTGCTAATGCAAGCTCTAGTAAGGTACACATCAATAACATGCATATCACATATACCTTTGTTCACCTTGCCATCCTTTTTATCCGCCAAATACATGGGGTAGTTCCGCTTCCAGTGACTAGTTCCTTTGAAGTAGAAGCACTCAGTCTCAGGCTTAGGTCCAGATTTAGGTTTCTTCCCTTGAGCAGTAACTTGTTTCCCGTTCTTCTTGAAGTTCCCCTTCTTCTTCCTTTTACCCTTTTCCTTGAAACTGGTGGTCTTATTGACCATCAACACTTGATGCTCCTTCTTGATTTCTACCTCCACTGCTTTTAGCATTGTGAAGAGCTCGGGAATTGTCTTGTTCATCCCTTGCATATTGTAGTGCATCACGAAGCTCTTGTAGCTTGGTGCCAGTGATTGAAGAATTCTGTCAATGACACTATCATCAGGAAGATTAATTCCCAGTTGAATCAAGTGATTATTATACCCAGACATTTTGAGTATATGTTCACTGACAGAACTATTCTCCTCCATCTTGCAGCTATACAACTTATTGGAGACTTCATATCTCTCAGTCCGGGCATTTCTTGAAATATTAACTTCAACTCCTGGAACATCTCATATGCTCCATGACGTTCAAAACATCGTTGAAGTCCCGGTTCTAAGCCATAAAGCATGGCACACTAAACTATCGAGTAGTCATCAGCTTTGCTCGCGGACATTCTTAACGCCGCCGATTGCATCTGCGGCAGTTCGGCACCCAGCGGTGCTTCTAGGACGTAATTCTTCTGTGCAGCAATGAGGATAATCCTCAAGTTATGGACCCATTCCGTGTAATTGCTACCATCATCTTTCAACTTAGCTTTCTCAAGGAACACATTAAAATTCAACGGAACAGCAACACGGGCCATCTATCTACAACAACATAGACAAGCAAAATACTATCACGTACTAAGTTCATGATAAATTTAAGTTCAATTAATCATATTACTTAAGAACTCCCACTTAGATAGACATCCCTCTAATCATCTAAGTGATCATGTGATCCAAATCAACTAAACCAAAACCGATCATCACGTGAGATGGAGTAGTTTTCAATGGTGAACATCACTATGTCGATCATATCTACTATATGATTCACGTTCAACCTTTCGGTCTTAGTGTTCCGAGGCCATATCTGCATATGCTAGTCTCGTCAAGTTTAACCCGAGTATTTCTGCGTGTGCAAAACTGGCTTGCACCCGTTGTATGTGAACGTTGAGCTTATCACACCCGATCATCACGTGGTGTCTCGGCACGATGAACTTTGGCAATGGTGCATACTCAGGGAGAACACTTATACCTTGAAATTTAGTGAGAGATCATCTTATAATGCTACCATCAATCAAGGCAAAATAAGATGCATAAAAGATAAACATGACATGCAATCAATATAAGTGATATGATATGGCCATCATGATCTTGTGCCTTTGATCTCCATCTTCAAAGCACCGTCATGATCACCATCGTCACCGGCGCGACACCTTGATCTTCGTCATAGCATCGTTGTCATCTCGCCAACTATTGCTTCTACGACTATCGCTACCGCTTAGTGATAAAGTAAAGCAATTACATGGCGATTGCATTGCATACAATAAAGCGACAACCATATGGCTCCTGCCAGTTGCCGATAACTTTGTTACAAAACATGATCATCTCATACAATAAAATTTAGCATCATGTCTTGACTATATCACATCACAACATGCCCTGCAAAAACAAGTTAGACGTCCTCTACTTTATTGTTGCAAGTTTTACGTGGCTGCTATGGTTGGAAAAAGCGATAGGCGTAAGCGAGGCGGTTGTCCTTTGCCTAGTGCCTAGGCGGTGCTTAAGCGCCCTAGGCGCAGCCTAGGCGGTAATATAGCTTCTACTATCAGGGTTATTGGGGGTTATTATATGTGTATTGATGTTAATTTAGGGCAGATAAATAAGTTAACTACTCCCTCCGTTCCCAAATAATTGTCTTTCTAGCCATCTCAAATGGACTACAACATACGGATGTATGTAGACATGTTTTAGAGTGTAGATTCGCTCATTTTGCTCCGTATGTAGTCATTTGTTGAAATCTCTAGAAAGACAATTATTTAGGAACAGAGGGAGTACTAGCTACTACTATTTGAATGTGTCATGTGTGGTATTTTAGTGCAACATGGCATGATTTCTCGCTTGGGTAAACAATTTGTTGCTTACCCTGCCAAGACTTCCATTTATGCCCTAGGCGAGGCGTTTGGCCATCGCCTAGCGCCTAGGCGTGCCTAAGCGCCACCTAGGCACTGCCTTTTCCAACAGAGGCTGCTACGGGCTGAGCAAGAACCGTTCTTACCTACGCATCAAAACCACAATGATATTTCGTCCAGTTAGTGTTGTTTTAACCTTCTCAAGGACCGGGCGTAGTCACACTCGGTGCAACTAAAGTTGGAGAAACTGACACCTGCCAGCCACCTATGTGCAAAGCACGTCAGTAGAACCAGTCTCGCGTAAGCGTACGCGTAATGTTGGTCCGGGCTGCTTCATCCAACAATACCGCCGAACCAAAGTATGACATGCTGGTAAGCAGTATGACTTGTATCGCCACAAACTCACTTGTGTTCTACTCGTGCATATAACATCTAGGCATAAACCTGGCTCGGATGCCACTGTTGGCGAATGTAGTAATTTCAAAAAAAAATTCTACGCACACGCAAGATCATGGTGATGAATAGCAACAAGAGGGGAGAGTGTCGTCCACGTACCCTCGTAGACCGTAGGCGGAAGCGTTATGACAACACGGTTGATGTAGTTGTACGTCTTCACGATCGACTGATCCAAGTACCGAACATACGGAACCTCCAAGATCTGCACACGTTCAGCTCGATGATGTCCCACAAACTCACAATCCAGTAGATCTTCGAGGGAGAGTTTCGTCAGCACGACGGTGTGATGACGGTGTTGATGAAGCTACCGACGCAGGGCTTCGCCTAAGCACCGCTACGATATGACCGAGGTGGATTATGGTGGTGGGGGGCACCGCACACAGCTAAAGATCAATGATCAACTTGTGTGTCTTGGGGTGCCCCCCCGCCCCCGTATATAAAGGAGCTAGGAGGGGAGCCGGCCGGCCAGGAGGAGGGCGCGCCAAGGGGGGAGTCCTACTCCCACCGGGAGTAGGACTCCTCCTTTCCTAGTAGGAGTAGGAGAAGGGGGAAGGAAAGGGGGGCGCCGCCCCCCTCCTTGTTCAATTCAGACTAGAGGGGGAGGGGGCGCGCGGCCCTGCCTTGGCCGCCCCTCCTCTTCTCCACTAAGGCCCATATGCCCCATTATACTCCCCGGGGGGTTCCAGTAACCCCCCGGTACTCCGGTATATGCCCGAACTTGCCCGGAACACTTACGAAGTCCAAACATAGTCATCCAATATATCGATCTTTATGTCCCGACCATTTTGAGACTCCTCGTCATGACCGTGATCATATCCGGGACTCCTAACTATCTTCGGTACATCAAAACACATAAACTCATAATACCGATCGTCACCAAACGTTAAGCGTGCGGACCCTACGGGTTCGAGAACTATGTAGACATGACCGAGACACGTCTCCGGTCAATAACCAATAGTGGAACCTGGATGCTCATATTGACTCCTACATATTCTACGAAGATCATTATCGGTCAAACCGCATAACAACATACGTTGTTCCCTTTGTCATCGTTATGTTACTTGCCCAAGATTCGATCGTCGGTATCTCAATACCTAGCTCAATCTCGTTACCGGCAAGTTTCTTTACTCATTCCGTAATGCATCATTCCACAACTAACTTATTAGTCACATTGCTTGCAAGGCTTATAGTGATGTGCATTACCGAGAGGGCCCAGAGATACCTCTCCGACAATCGGAGTGACAAATCCTAATCTCGATCTATGCCAACTCAACAAGTACCATCAGAAACACCTGTAGAGCACCTTTATAATCACCCAGTTACGTTGTGATGTTTGGTATCACACAAAGTGTTCCACCGGTAATCGGGAGTTGCATAATTTCATAGTCATAGGAACATGTATAAGTCAAGAAGAAAGCAATAGGAGTAAACCAAAACGATCAAGTGCTAAGCTAACAGAATGGGTCAAGTCAATCACATCATTCTCCTAATGATGTGATCCCGTTTATAAAATGACAACTCATGTCTATGGTTAGGAAACCTTAACCATGTTTGATTAACGAGCTAGTCAAGTAGAGGCATACTAGTGACACTTTATTGTCTATGTATTCACACTTGTATTATGTTTCCGGTTAATACAATTCTAGCATGAATAATAAACATTTATCATGAAATAAGGAAATAAATAATAACTTTTTTATTGCCTCTAGGGCATATTTCCTTCAGTCTCCCACTTGCAATAGAGTCAATAATCTAGATTACACAGTAATGATTCTAACACCCATGGAGTCTTGGTGCTGATCATGTTTTGCTCGTGAGAGAGGCTTAGTCAACGGGTCTGCAACATTCAGATCCGTATGTATCTTGCTAATCTCTATGTCTCCCACCTGGACTTGGTCACTGATGGAATTGAAGTGTCTCTTGATGTGCTTGGTTCTCTTGTGAAATCTGGATTCCTTTGCCAAGGCAATTGCACCAGTATTTTCACAAAAGAAGGGGGTGGAGGACACGAGGGGGGAGGTGAGATGCCGGAAAAAGAAGAAGAAGAATAAGAAGAGAGGACCTTGCTCGACGCAAAAATGTGTGATAAAATGTGTGCTACTATGTGACCTTGTGAACTAAAATGTGTGGTCCTATGTGCTATGAGTCCTAAATGTGTTTTGGACAAATCTATGTGCTATAACTCCTTTATGTGTGTATGACTATGTGATTTGGACTATGTCTTATTTCTTTATTTTGGACTACTATATGTGATATCACTTATGATTATGTGACATCTATGTGAACCACAAAACATAAACATCACTTACTATTTCAAAATAGCAGATAGTGCAGCGCCTAAGGGCTAGGCGTTGCACTCGATAGTGCAGCACCCAACACTTAGGCACTGCACATCTGGACATGCCAGTCCAGAGAGCAACAGAAGCGTTTCCAGTAGCTTTTGCCACCAAAAAATGCTAAGTCAGGGTGCAGCGCCAGAGGCCTAGGCGTCAAACTATACTATGCAGCACCCGAGAGCTGGGCGCTACACTATGGAGTGTGATGCCTAGGACTCAGGCGTTGCACCCTGACTTAGCATTTTTTTGGTGGCAAAAGCTATTGGAAACATTTCCGTTGCTCTCTGGACTGGCATGTCCAGATGTGCAGCGCCTAAGTGCTGGGCGCTGCACTGTCCAGTGTGACACCTATCCCTTAGGCACTGCACATCTGGACTTGCCAGTCCAGAGAGCAACAGAAGCATCTCCAGTAGCATATGCAGTAGTGCAGTGCCCATGGTCTAGGTGGCACACATTAATGTGCAGCGCCTAGCTCTTAGGTGCTGCACATATGGGCTCTTAGGCTTCCCCCATCCCCTCCCACCCACACCCACCCCACACCCCCACCCCTCCCCCCGACACACACACAAACCCGAAGCTCAGTGCCTCCCCTCTGCCCTCCTCTCTCCCCCTCTCAAATCCTTGTCAGATCCAGAGATATTGTTCGTGGATATCTGTAGGATCGAAAGTATGTCTAGAGGGGGGGTGATTAGACTACTTGACAATTTAAAAGTTTATCCTTTTGATTAAGACAAGTTTTTAGCAAGTTCACAATGATGATCAAGTCAAGTATCACCCTACACATGCAATTCTAGAGTTATGGCAGCGGAAAGTAAATTGCACATGTAGTAAAGAGAGGTGGAGAAGAGCAAACGCAAGTTGGTGACACGGAGAGTTTTCTCGTGGTTCCGATAGGTGGTGCTATCGTCAATCCACGTTGATGGAGACTTCAACCCACGGAGGGTAACGGCTGCGAGAGTCCACGGAGGGCTCCACCCACGAAGGGTCCACGAAGAAGCAACCTTGTCTATGCCATCATGGCATACGCCCACGGAGGACTAGCCTTACTCGGGGTAGATCTTCATGAAGTAGGCGATCTCCTTGCCCTTACAAACTTCTTGGTTCAACTCCACATCTTGACGGAGGCTCCCAAGCGACACCTAACCAATCTAGGAGGCACCACCCTCCAAAAGGTAATAGATGGTGTTGGTGATGATGAACTCCTTGCTCTTGTGCTTCAAATGATAATCTCCCCAACACTCAACTCTCCTCACCGATTTGGCTGTGGTGGAAGAAAGGATTGAGTGGAAAGCAACTTGGGAAGGCTAGAAATCAAGTTTCATATGGTGGGAGTGGAGCAACTTGATCTCAACACAAGGGTAGGTAGTTTTCTTCTCGAAATGTAAGGTAGGAGTGGTAGTTCTTTCGATGGCTCTCTCCACGAATGAAGAGGAGGTGGAGGGTATTTATAGCCTCCACACAAAATCCAACTGTTACACACATTTGACCAATCTCGGTCGGACCAAAGTTGACAACTCGGTGAGACCGAAAGTTCAAATCTTGTGAGCGTTGGGATTTTCGTGGGACCGAAAATACAATCTCGGTTAGTCCGATTCTTCCAAATACTAGGGTTTGCCAATCTCGGTGGGACCGACTTTATCATCTCGGTGACACCGATATGATGACGTAATGTTCTGAAGCTTGGCAACACTAGTTTCGTGAGACCGAGTTTGGAATCGGAAAATCCGAAATTACTAGGGTTTGGGTATATGGTGAGGTGGTTCATCTCGGTGTGGTGAGTTTATGGAATCGGTGGGACCGAGATTACTTATGAGTTTATGTTGGAATGAAAGATTGCGATAGTTTGGGAGATAGATCACTAAGCACTTTGAGCAACCAGATCATCATCATAACCTCATCCCTTTTAATAGTATTGGCTTTCCTATGGACTCAATGTGATCTTGGATCACTAAACCAAAAATAGAGTCTTGAGCTTTTGCCAATGTTTTCCTTAGCATTTTGAGGGTCCACATCATCAGTCATTGCCATACCCATATCACTGAACTTTCTGAAATGATACTCAAGAAGTTATTAGTTCAATGATATATATGTTGTTATTAATTACCAAAACCACCCGGGGATTAGTTGCACTTTCAATCTCCCCCTTTTTGGTAATTGATGACAACATATAGATCAAAGCTTCGACAAATGATATAATCAATAAATAATATCGTCGCTTTGAGAAGTATGTGATAAGCAAGAGCTCCCCCTAAATTTGTTCACTATTTAAGATTTGCGTTTGAATGCAAATGCACAATCGATTAGGATCATGGGTCACTCTTCCATGTCACATACATCTTGGTGGAGCGCACAAAATGATAAGAATGAATAACATGCACCCAATCACCAAGACATGAGTAAATGATCATACAAGATATGAATAGCATATGATAAGCATTAAGCACACATTAAGGCATAGTATGATCAAGCACTCATCAAAGTAGAGCAAACGTAGTATCAACCATACGGAATGTCTCGGAAAACTCAAAAGTATCTCAAAGAAAAAACCGCAAACGAAAGAGCAAAAGCGAGCACTCTCTCTCTTGAAGTCCTATGATCTATACAATTTCTCCCCCTTTGGCAACAAGTTACCAAAAAGTTCGAAAGGTATAGAGCTAAACGTCACTAGGGACTCTGCCGGCGGCTCTATGCAGGTTGATGGAGTGGAGATAGCTGCATCTGCAAAGGCTTCTGCTGAAGTCTGTGGAGCTGGAGGAGTGGACACTGGAGCTGGAGCTGGGACTGATGGAGCTGTGGGAGGTGCTGATGCTGTAGTCCTGGTGTCTGTCACAGGGATAGCAGCTGATCTGGGTCTTGTGGGAACCGGAGCAGGCTGCTCATAGTCATCCTGGACTAGATCATCTTCCATCTCCTTCATGAGCTCTGCCTTCTCCCTCTTGGCTTCCTCGATATCTGCCTCAAGCTTGTTGACAGTGACTTGCACTTCAGTCAGCTTGACATCCAGAGCATGGAACTTGTCTTCAACTATCCTCTCAAGACTCTCCCGAGATCGCACTATGCTGGCCAAAGTAGTTCAATCCTCTGGGTAGCTTCAAGGAGCTGTTCTCCAACACTCTTTGGTTTAGCTGCTGCTGCTGCTGCTTCCTTCTCAGCTTTAGCTTGTTTGGCAGCTTCAGACTTACCTTGACCTTCAACAGACGTGGGATCATCCTCAGTCATCACAACTTCATTGTCCTCATGTTCAGGCTGCAGTGGCAAGTGGGGTCTATCCAACAAGTAGGTGCCCTTGCCAAACTTGGCATTGATATGCATCTGAATGTGCGGGGCAAAACCACATGACCTCTTCTGGTCTGCTGCAGTCCTCTTGATAGTCTCAACTATCAGGTCATCACCTTGAAAGGTGTCTTCTGATCTAGAATGTGCAGCATGTTGATAGAATAGCCTCTTATCATGCGGTGATCTCCAGACTTGGGCATCAGGGTATGCCTCAGAATAGTGTTTGTAGTAGGGAGACCTGCCTGAAGATGATACACTGAACCGAGCTTCCAAATCTCTACATCCTTGGCTGGTACCTCATTATACATGTTCCTCATAGACTCATGATTTTTCTTGGGAATTCCATAGACATCAACATCATCATCTCTTGATACTGGAGCATTCAGCAGTGCTGCCCACTCTTCAACTGTTGAAGAGAATCTACGCCTTGATCATCCATACAATCCTGCCATCCGGATAGAAATGTGATGTGGCATAGAACGCATGATCATCTCATCATTCCAGTCATCGGTTTACGACCAACGAACTCAGCAACACCACAAGCAGTGAAGCTCTCATGCACATGTGGGAAGTAGTCTCTGTGCTCTTCACTGTCGATGTATTCCCAGTCAACATATCTAGTGTCAGCAACAATGGGCTTCTTGTCCATGAGCACTGTCTCATAGAAATCTTGTTGCTCTCTGGTGTGGAACCTTGAGTCAACAGCTGTCCTTCTCCTGGTGGCATATGGATCAACTTGCCTCCATAGCCTGAGACCTTTGTCCTTCCTTTCCTTCATGTTTTCAGCTCGAGGATGAGCATCATTGTGGATGGCGGTTTACATGCGAGTTTCAACAATACATGTGCCTCATCATCGACTCACCGGTGGCACATTGTCTTTCTTCTTTTCAAGCGTGAATGTTTCTCACTGTTTTCTTGGGCTTGGCACCAGGCTTGGCTTGAGCTGCCTTTGCTTTGGAGCTGATGGCTTAGACTTAGTAGGTGCTCCTGCCTCGATGGCATCTCCCATCAACTTAGGCTTCGAGGAGGCTGAGGTGCTTCCTCATCGAAATCATCATCACCGCTTCATCATGCACAATCCTCTTCCTCTTGGAAGTTTTCTTCACTTTGCTCAAGTTTCTTCTTCCATGCTCAGCTTCTTAGCAACTGTGGACTTCTTCACCTTGCTGGTGCCTTTCTTTGTTTGTTGCCCTTGATGCTCTTTGGCAACCACCTTCCTCTTAGGCTTAGATGTGATCTCTTCCTCAGCAACAAAGTCAGAATCCTCTTCATCGAATTTCTCTTCTTCACGCCCCGGTGGCAGCAGCAGGCAAACCACTCGGTGTGCTCCTCTCACCATCATCGGAAAAGCTCTGGCTTCGGGACTAGTGCCCGCCTCTGGAATTTCAGCAATTGGAGATTCGGACCTGCTTGGTACATCACTGCATCGACATGGTGACAACCCGTGAATAGATAAGGTATAGGCGAATAGAAGAGTTATCACAAACTGCGAAAGATTTTCAAAAGAATGAGTTCAAATTTCAGTTTTAGGTTTTCACAGAATGCATTTCGGTCTGACCGAGTCTAAAATTCGGTGAATCCGAAGTATCTAGACAGAACCATTCACACCACTTTCGGTTGGACCGAAATGGGTTTCGGTCTAGCCGAGAACTCTAGGGTTTCACTAAATCCTCATTTCGGTCTTACCGATTTGCACAACTCGGTTGGACCGAATGTGCGAAGGTAATGGCCAGAGGCCAAATTGGTCAGTCCGAGAATGTAGAATCGGTCACACCGAGATGTGTTCAGCGGAAACCTAACCCTAAAACTTTTGCTCGAATTTCGTTCTAAGAACTAATCTGCTGGATAGGAAGATCTCAAACATGGCAAGAAGCTAGGCAAACCAATCGTGTATTGAATCGGAGGTTGAAACACGAGAGGGATCGAAACTCACCCTAACTTGGTGGAGTTTCTCTACGGCGGCAACGGCACGGAGAGATTGACCGTTGACGGCGACGGAGACCTGCGGCGAGGGCGCACAGGCGACGACGGAGACGATCCGGAGACCACGGCGACGGCAGCAAAGGGTTTGGGGGTGAGACGGTTTGAAGAAAGAATCAACGCGCGCTGCCCTCAGGTATATATACCCTTCACTGTCGATGGGACCGAGTTGTAAAACTTCGGTGGCACCGAGATGGTTAATCGCAGCGATTACTCACTTGATCACGCCGAAATTTGCAACTCGGTTTCACCGAGGTGAAAACCTAGATCAATCCAAGTGCTTTCGGTCTGTCCGATTTGAGTAGATTGGTTTGACCGAAAATACTTAGAAGGTTTTGGAAGTTAAGTTTTTGATGGATCGGTGGCTCCGAGTGCTCCTCACTCGGTCTGTCCGAAAAAGACTTGTCCAAAGTTTGTGATATAAGCATGAATAGAGTTTGAGACAAGAAAGCATAGATAGCTAGGGGAGGAACTTAGGCATTCTTGTCCATCCATTTGGTCAAGAAGAAAAATCCAAAAGACCAAAGCAACAAATGGATGTCCTCGAATGGATAAAATCATGCATCCAACATGCTCACACAATAAGATAGCAAATGAAATATGTGTCAAACATGCACAAACAACACACTAGCTACTATCACACAATTTGGCGATGACTAGGTCATCTATATATGAGTATATTGAATTAGGAGTCAAATGAGAACATTTGATCATAGGTCATACTCATCGTTTAAGCACAAGTGGGGTTACCACTTTTACATAAAGCATTAATGTGTTCACATCATTTGAAGATGCTTTAGCTCAAATCTTTAGAGCAAAGCTCCCCCTTGATGTGAGAACCCCTTTTAAAGGGTCAAACTAACCTTGGGTTGTCGTAGAAGACTTCATGTAGATGTTGAAGATGTGGATGCTCAATGTTGATGAAGATCATCAAGAGTTGGGAGCAATCCTTTGGATTCGGGCACTTTCAATACCTACACGGGTTAGTCCCACAAGGAACAAACAAGGATATCCATGGACATAGATTGAAGTACACAATAGATGATGTCCATGAAAGCAATGATTACCTTGTCCCTTGACTTACCAACAAGAGGGTTTGTGACTCCATGAACTAGTGCAAGATGTGGAAGTTGATTGCACAAGTTCTTGCCAAAATGAATGAGAGTGAAGTATGTTGGCGGAGTCACCCTCAAGAACTCTCTAGTTCTTCTTATTCGGGATCCACATCATCTTGATGAGAATCCTTGGGGTAGTAGTTGAGCTTGTCGAAGTAGAACTTGAAGTTTCCTTGGGAACCCACTTGACCATGGCCTTATGTGCTTCAATAAATGCATCAATCTCCTCTTGAAGCTTGTCCTTGCCTTTTAGCTTGTGGTCTTGTGGTGGAAGGTCATCTTGAGCTTGTTCCACATTGGAAGAAGTAGGATCATACTTCTCCTTTTGAGAAACAAACTTTGGAGTGGGATATTGACCTTCTTCCCATTCAACACCCTCGGCGTTGAACTTTCGCTCAAAACCAATTCCTTGATTCTTCCGGTGCCTTCCTTGCTTGCGAACAATTTCCTCAAAGTTCTTGCTTCCGGCAAGGCTCTTGTAGACACCTTTCTCTATAATCCCTTTCAATAAACTATTTTCTTGCTCAAGTGAAACTTGGCTTGAAACATTGTTAGTGGAATCAAGAGAATTACTAGAACCAATTATGTTGCTTTTAGATGAAGAATTTTTCTTATGCTTGTCATGCTTAGTTTTAATAGGTGGCAAGAAATTAGACAAGAGAAGTCGTTTGTCAAGATATGAAGAACTCTTCTTTCGAAGATCGTCATTGATAGCTTTTAGGAACTCATGTTCTTGCTCTAGATTGAGCTTCTCGAAGCGTAGCTTCTCGTGAGATCTTAGGAGCTCTCTATGATCTTCTTGAGTTGTTTCATGAGCTAACTTAAGAGTGTTTAGTTCTTTAGTTAGACGCTCAATCTCCTTCATAGCATTGTCATTCGACTCTTCTCGACTATAAAGACTACTAGCATGTTCATCATTACTAGGCTCACTAGATTTGTCATGTAAAAGCTCATCTTCACCAAGCAAGTCATCCTCATCACTATCAAAGTCAATAAATTCAGGATGTGATACCTTGGGGCCTTTAGCCATGAAGCATCTTCCAATTCCCTCATTTGGTGAATCAAATATGTCATAGGAGTTGGAGTTGGAGGATACGAGAGCAAGACCGGCAACACCTTCATCTTGACTATATTCGAGTTGGAGTGATAGCTTCTTTCGGAGTGATTGTCGGAGTCGGAGCCGGAGACCCATTCACCAACATGAGCTTGATGTTTTCTTCTTGTGTAGCTCCTTGATGACTTGTCTTTCCTTTCCGAATCCTTGCTTCTCCGAGAGGATCTTTGTTCATAACGATCATCTCTACTCCTTCTCTCTTTCCGAGGTGACTCTTCTCTTGAGCTTCTTCTTCTTGGAGACTCTTCTCTTCTCTTGTGGGGAGCCGAGCACTCATTTGAGTAGTGTCCGGGTCTTCCACAATTGTAGCAGTTTCGATCACGACTAGAAGATCTCTTTTCATCATATGATCTAGACTTTGAGCTTCTTTCCTTGCTTCTACTCTTGTAGAATTTGTTGAAGTTCTTCACCATTAGGCTTATCTCTTCATTGGACACTAGCTTGTCGCTTGAGGTTGTGGGAGCTTCAACTGTAGCTTTGTAAGCACCACTTGACTTGTTGTGAAGCTCTTCCTTATCTTTAAGTGTCATCTCGTGAGCAACAATTCTTCCAATGACTTCGGTAGGCTTGAGATTCTTGTAGTTTGGCATCATTTGGATCAAAGTGCACACGGTGTCATACTTTCCATCCAAAGCTCTGAGAATCTTCTTGATGATGAATCGGTCGGTCATTTCTTTGCTTCCTAAGCCGGCAATCTCATTTGTGATGAGAGCAAGCCTAGAGTACATTTCAGCGACTCCTTCACCTTCCTTCATCTTGAACTTGTCAAGTTGACCTTGAAGAACATCTAGCTTTGATTCCTTCACGGACTCGGTACCTTCGTGCATTTCGACCAAAGTATCCCAAATCTCTTTTGCATTCTCAAGGCGGCTGATTTTATTGAACTCCTCGGGACACAAAGCATTGAAGAGAATGTCACAAGCTTGAGCATTGTTTTGCAACATCCGCAATTCATCCGCTGTAGCTTCACGATCCGAACTTTTCCTTCCTCGAAGAACTCACCTTGCAAACCAACACAAATAATGCCCCATGCGCGAGGTTATGTCCAAGAATATGCATTTTCATTTTATGCTTCCAACTAGCAAAATTTGAACCATCAAAGTAAGGACCTCTCTGAAAATTACCCTCACTAGGCGCCATACTCTCCTAGGTTGTGAAACCAAGCTTATGGAGTCAATGCAATGGAAACCAATCCAATGGAGACCAAAGCTCGATACCACTTGTAGGATCGAAAGTATGTCTAGAGGGGGTGATTAGACTACTTGACAATTTAAAAGTTTATCCTTTTGATTAAGACAAGTTTTAGCAAGTTCACAATGATGATCAAGTCAAGTATCACCCTACACATGCAATTCTAGAGTTATGGCAGCGGAAAGTAAATTGCACATGTAGTAAAGAGAGGTGGAGAAGAGCAAACGCAAGTTGGTGACACGGAGATTTTTCTCGTGGTTCCGATAGGTGGTGCTATCGTCAATCCACGTTGATGGAGACTTCAACCCACGGAGGGTAACGGCTGCGAGAGTCCACGGAGGGCTCCACCCACGAAGGGTCCACGAAGAAGCAACCTTGTCTATGCCATCATGGCATACGCCCACGGAGGACTAGCCTTACTCGGGTAGATCTTCACGAAGTAGGCGATCTCCTTGCCCTTACAAACTTCTTGGTTCAACTCCACATCTTGACGGAGGCTCCCAAGCGACACCTAACCAATCTAGGAGGCACCACCCTCCAAAAGGTAATAGATGGTGTTGGTGATGATGAACTCCTTGCTCTTGTGCTTCAAATGATAATCTCCCCAACACTCAACTCTCCTCACCGATTTGGCTATGGTGGAAGAAAGGATTGAGTGGAAAGCAACTTGGGAAGGCTAGAAATCAAGTTTCATATGGTGGGAGTGGAGCAACTTGATCTCAACACAAGGGTAGGTAGTTTTCTTCTCGAAATGTAAGGTAGGAGTGGTAGTTCTTTCGATGGCTCTCTCCACGAATGAAGAGGAGGTGGAGGGTATTTATAGCCTCCACACAAAATCCAACCGTTACACACATTTGACCAATCTCGGTCAGACCGAAGTTGACAACTCGGTGAGACCGAAAGTTCAAATCTTGTGAACGTTGGGATTTTCGGTGGGACCGAAAATACAATCTCGGTTAGTCCGATTCTTCCAAATACTAGGGTTTGCCAATCTCGGTGGGACCGACTTTATCATCTGGGTGACACCGATATGATGACAGAAGGTTACAGAAGCTTGGCAACACTAGTTTCGGTGAGACCGAGTTTGGAATCGGAAAATCCGAAATTACTAGAGTTTGGGTATATGGCTGAGGTGGTTCATCTCGGTGTGACTGAGTTTATGGAATCGGTGGGACCGAGATTACTTATGAGTTTATGTTGGAATGAAAGATTGCTGATAGTTTGGGAGATAGATCACTAAGCACTTTGAGCAACGGATCATCATCATAACCTCATCCCTTTTAATAGTATTGGCTTTCCTATGGACTCAATGTGATCTTGGATCACTAAACCAAAAATAGAGTCTTGAGCTTTTGCCAATGTTTTCCTTAGCATTTTGAGGGGTCCACATCATCAGTCATTGCCATACCCATATCACTGAACTTTCTGAAATGATACTCAAGAAGTTATTAGTTCAATGATATATATGTTGTTATTAATTACCAAAACCACCCGGGGATTAGTTGCACTTTCAATATCGAAACCAACCCCTCCCATAAGGTAATCACCTTCGATCCCCTCGTTTTCATCCATAGGAATTGTCAGATTTGATCAAATCTTGCTAGTTTGGGGAAATCCTAGTTTTGGCTTGGATTTGGAAATTTGTGTTGATGTTGGTGTTAGGGTTGTGGTTAGGCTTCATACTATGCTAGGGTTAGGGTTATGTGTGTTTGTTGTTGGTGTTAGGGTTATGCTATGGTTATGGTTAGGGTTAGGGTTGTGGTTATTGTTAAGTGGGGGTTAGGGTTAACAAAGAATTCTCCGTTTTGTAGGCATGGCTTCATCCGGTTCCATGACGAGGCCACCATGTGCTAACCAAGAAGACATGCCAAACAAGTGGGAGGAGGCATCTTTGTACAAGGTGAAGGAGAAAGATGTCAACATCCCGCGATGTTGGTGTGGCGATGTTTGTAAGGTGAAGGTGTCCACCGACCGAAACAAATCATGGACGAAAGGGCGGAGATATTTTGTATGCCCGAACTATGCTTATGATCGTGCACTTCCAACTAACGCCTATGACCAACCACCGGTAAGGTCGAAAAGTCAAATTTTACTCTCAAATGTGTGTCAACACTAACAAAAAAATTGTATGTAGTCACCGCCTCCTCTGTGCAAGTACTTCGCGTGGATAGATCATGAAGTGCCAGAAGATGTCCAAAAGGACCAATATCAAGATTGTCTTAGGCGGCAGCGGCGGTTTGAAGAATCGTGTTGAAGAGGCTTGGAGGAAGAGCGTCGTCAGAAGGAGAGGATGGAGCGGAAGAAACGAGAGGAGGAGAGGGCACGCCAAGCGAAACTTGCTCGTGGGGAGGAGAGGGCAAGAAACCTTGCAAAGGCTCGCGAGGCGCAAGAGGAGGACTCCGCACGTGACAAGAAGGGGAAATGGCCTCGCTCTACTCAGTAGGGACTTCACTTCGGTGCACTAGTCATGAAACTGGATGTATCCATGCTGTATTTGTCATGAACTTTCTTCTAGGGCAAGATGCCATTTGTAGTCAACTATGTCGTACTAGGAAAATTTGTCATTTCTAATGAATGTGCCGTGAACTATGTCGTAGTAATGCTTGAATTGTCTTAAGTGATGAACTCATCGGCATAAAATTTGTGTTTGTTCAAATTGCTGTGATGCTCAAGTTATTGTAAGTATTGGGATATTCCGGTGAATTGCCATTTGTAATCAACCTTGTGTTAGCAGTAGACAGCTATGCACCGCCCAGAGCATAGGCGCTGCACCCTATAGTGCAGCGCCCAAGACAGAGGCATCACACAGTAGAGTGCAGCGCCTGAGGCTAGGGTGCTGCACAGTGAATTAGCATTTTTTGGATATGGCCAGTGCTGCAAAGCTTTTGTATGCACAGCCAGATGTGCAGCACCTAGGGTACAAGCGCACTACATTCTGGCCTTTGTACCGATGGTATTGCTGATCTTTGTTAACTACTAAAATGCATAAACTTGATGCATTTTTTGCAGCAAACTGAACTCAACAAAGATATAGTACGAATGTAGTGTTGTAAACTGCAGAAACTCAACAAAGATAACTAATAACTTGAACATCACATAATTTAGGACAATTCAACATTACTACAAGTTCGCAAACACAATGACCACATCAATAAGAGTTCACCAACATATGACATAACCTCACAAGTTCATCAACCTAATGTAACGACTACAAGAGCACTATTGCCTTCCGCGCGTGTTCCTGGTGCCACGCCTGCAGGCAATTTTCTTCTTCCTATTAGGACGAGCCTCCTCTTCTTCCACTTCCTCCTCAGCCTCATCATCCAAGCTAGCCATCCGCAAGGTCCCTACGACCACCTTTGGGTTGCCTCTGTTGTCAAGGTCGGTGGGCGTGTACCGGCGTATGGGTTGCCTAGGCTTCAACATATATGCGGACCGAACTTGAGCATCCGCCAAAGTCATGTCATCATCAAACTCATCGCCCTATCACATAATGAAACAATATGGTAAAGATCGGTGTCGTAATCAAGTGAGAATCACATCTAAAGGATTAGTCATAACTCTTGGGTGACCACACCGTCATCATCCAGATAAGCATGTGAGGAACTCACATCGTCCCCCTGATGGTGAGACAAGGGGTCTGATGGTGTACCAGACCTAGAGGCAGATGGTTCATCAAATTCGGGATCATGGCAACCGAGAAGATTTGATAACCGCCTTAATTTATTGGCCTGACGCTATAACATGGACAAGTGTATAAGATATCAAACTCCACAACATATGTAACATGGACACCTGAATGCGATATGTACCTTGAGGAATGCTCATAGTGAACCATCATCATTTCCTTCTCCAACCGAAGTCTTCTCCAAAATAGACTGGCTTTCATCAGCTGCTTTCTTGATATGGTAGCACTGCGGATGAGAATGAATGAACATGTTAGCCATTCAAACATGTGTAATACGGCCAACAGGAAAGTAAAGAAGGGAACTCTTTACCACATAGTTAATGACCGGAACAGCAGGGACTCCTTGCCCTTCCCTGATATCTTTGTTGTACCGCCGCTTCGATACATCCTCAAAGTTTATGGGCTCTTCAAGAATACCATCGTTGTATGCCGGCCGACATATCTCAACTCGAGTATTTTCAAGAAACCATCATAGGTAGTTATCGAAAGCAAGTGAGTTATGCTCACGAAGCTGGGCGCGTGCACTGTTACGAGCTTGCTCCACACTAAGATGGAAACGGGTAACATAGTATACATGATGCTTGTCCCAGTCCTTTATCTTCTGCTGCTTTCTCCTGTCCAACTAATACGTCTCTGTCGTATCTACTTTTCCAAACACTTTTGCCCTTGTTTTGGGCTCTAACTTGCATGATTTGAATGGAACTAACCCGGACTGATGCTGTTTTCAGCAGAACTGCCATGGTGTTATTTTTGTGCAGAAATAAAAGTTCTCGGAATGACCTGAAAATCCATGGAGCAACTTTTTGGATTTAATAAAAAATATTGGCGTAAGAATCAGCGTCAGGGGGCCCACACCCTGTCCACGAGGATGGGGGGCGCCCCCCTAGGGCGCGCTCCCCTACCTCGTGGGCTCCCTGATGCTCCACCGACGTCAACTCCAACTCCATATATTCACGTTCGGGGAGAAAAAATCAGAGAGAAGGATTCATCGCGTTTTACGACACAGAGCCACCGCCAAGCCCTAAACTCTCTCGGGAGGGCTGATCCGGAGTCCGTTCGCTGCTCCGGAAAGGGGAATCCGTTGCCGTCGTCATCATCAAACATCCTCCATCACCAATTTCATGATGCTCACCGCCGTGCGTGAGTAATTCCATCGTAGGCTTGCTGGACGGTGATGGGTTGGATGAGATTTACCGTGTAATCAAGTTAGTTTTGTTAGGGTTTGATCCCTAGTATCCACTATGTTCTGAGATTGATGTTGCTATGACTTTGCTATGCTTAATGCTTGTCACTAGGGCCTGAGTGCCATGATTTCAGATCTGAACCTATTATGTTTTCATGAACATATGTGAGTTCTTGATCCTATCTTGCAAGTCTATAGTCACCTATTATGTGTTATGATTCGTTAACCCCGAAGTGACAATAATCGGGATACTTACCGGTGATGACCGTAGTTTGAGGAGTTCATGTATTCACTAAGTGTTAATGATTTGGTCCGGTACTCTATTAAAAGGAGGCCTTAATATCCCTTAGTTTCTAATAGGACCCTGCTACCATGGGAGGGTAGGACAAAAGATGTCATGCAAGTTCTTTTCCATAAGCACGTATGACTATATTCGGAATACATGCCTACATTACATTGATGAACTGGAGCTAGTTCTGTGTCACCCTATGTTATAACTATTACATGAGGAATCGCATCCGACATAATTATCCATCACTGATCCAATGCCTATGAGCTTTTCACATATTGCTCTTTGCTTAGTTACTTTATCGTTGCCACTGTTACAATTACTACAAATCTACTGTTGTTACTTTTGCCACCATTACCGTTACTTCCATACTACTTGCTACTAAATACTTTGCTGCAGATATTAAGTTATCCAGGTGTGGTTTAATTGACTACTCAATTGCTAATACTTGAGAATATTCTTTGGCTCCCCTTGTGTCGAATCAATAAATTTGGGTTGAATACTCTACCCTCGAAAACTATTGCGAAACCCTATACTTGTGGGTTATCAAGACTATTTTCTGGCACCATTGCCGAGGAGCATATCTTTATTCTTTGAGTCACTTGGGATTTATATCTGCTGATCACTATGAGGAACTTGAAAGACGAAAGAACTAAGATTTTTCCCTCAACTACGAGGGGAGGTAAGGAACTGCCATCTAGTTCTGCACTTGATTCTTCTTCTGTTTTGAGTAAACTTGCGACACCTAAACCTGCTTCTGCTATTAATTCTGATATGTTGCATGTTAGTGATGATGCCACTTCTGCTATGCATGATACTTATGATGAAACTACTTCTATGCTTGATACTATTGTGCCATTAGGTGAATTTCTTAATGAACAACTTGCTAGGGCTAGAGAGAATGAAATTATTCAAACTAATAATATTGATGAAAGTGATGATGAAGATTCTCCCCCTAAATATGAATTGCCTATTGTGCCTGAGGGTTATGTTATGGATGAAGAAACTGCTAGAGATTTTCTTGCTTGCAATGATAGATCTGATCTTAAGAAGTTATTAGCTAAGCTGAAACAAAAGTCTCTGAATGCTAGAATGAAATATGACCCTGCTTTTGCTACTTCACCTATCTATGTTACTGATAAGGATTATGCTTTCTTTGTCGATCCTGAGATATTTACTTTGGTTGAATCTGATCCTTTTTATGGCTATGAATCTGAAACTGTTGTGGCACATCTTACTAAATTGAATGATATAGCCACCCTATTCACTAATGATGAGAAAACTCGCTATTACTATATCCTTAAGTTATTTCCGTTCTCATTAAATGGTGATGCTAAAACATGGTTTAATTCTCTTGATCCTGGTTGTGTGCGTAGTCCCCAGGATATGATTTATTACTTCTCTGCTAAATATTTCCGTACTCATAAGAAACAAGCTGCTTTAAGGGAAATATATAATTTTGTGCAAACTGAAGAAGAGAGTCTCCCACAAGCTTGGGGAGGCTTCTCCAATTACTTAAAGCTTTGCCTGATCATCCTCTCAAGAAAAATGAAATACTTGATATCTTTTATAATGGACTAACCGATGCTTCCAAAGACCACCTGGATACTTGTGATGGTTGTGTTTTCAGGGAAAGAACTGTTGATCAAGCTAAATTGTTATTGAATAATATGTTGACTAATGAAAACAATTGGACACTTCCTGAACCAACTCCTAAGCCAACTCTGAAGAAAAGGGGTGTTCTATTTCTCAGTCTAGAAGATATGCAAGAGGGAAATAAATCTATGAAAGAAAAAGGTATTAAAGCTAAAGATGTTAAGAATTTTCCTCATGTTGAAGAAATACATGGCCTTAATATACCACCTATTGAAGAAATACATGGTCTTGATAACCCGACACAGGTAGTAAAGGTAAATTCTCTCTATAGATATGATAAAGTTGAAATCCCGTCTACTAAGTTTTCTAGCCAATGCTTGGATGAGTTTGATGACTTTATGGCTAAACAAGAAAATTTCAATACTTATGTTGGTAGACAATTGAAAAGTAATGCTTATATGATTGGACACTTGAGTGATTATATGTCTAGAGTGAAGAATGAACTTAAACTTATTAGTAAACATGCTTCTATGGTTACCACTCAAGTAGAGCAAGTGCTTAAGGCTCAGAATGATTTGCTCAATGAACTAAATGATACGAAAAAAGACTTTGCTGTTAGAGTAGTAACTAGAACTTGTAAAATGACTTAGGAACCTTTATATCCTGAGGGCCACCCTAAGAGAATTGAGCAAGATTCTCAGAGAAATAATGAAGATGCACCTAGTCCTTCTAAGAAGAAGAAGAAAAATGATAGGACTTTGCATGCTTGTAGTGAACCTGTTGTAGACACACCTGAGAATCCCAATGATATTTCTATTTCTGATGCTGAAACACAATCCTGTGATGAACATGAACCTAGTGATAATGTTAATGATAATGTTCATGTTGATGCTCAATCTAGCAACAATAATGATGTAGAGATTGAACCTGTTGTTGATCTTGATAACCCACAATCAAAGAATTAACGTTATGATAAGAGAGAACGGTAAAGAAAGAGAACCATGGGTTCAGAAACCCATGCCTTTTCCTCCTAAACCATCCAAGAAAAAGTATGATGAGGATTTTGAGTGCTTTGCTGAAATGATTAGACCTATCTTTTTGCGTATGCATTTGACTGATATGCTTAAAATGAATCCTTATGCTAAGTACATGAAAGATATTGTTACAAATAAAAGAAAGATACCGGAAGCTAAAATTTCCACCATGCTTGCTAATTATACTTTTAAGGGTGGAATACCTAAGAAACTTGGAGATCCAAGAGTATCAACTATACCATGCTCCATTAAAAGAAACTATGTTAAAACTGCTCTATGTGATCTTGGAGCTGGTGTTAGTGTTATGCCTCTCTGTTTATATCGTAGACTTGAATTGAATAAGTTGACACCTACTGAAATATCTTTGCAAATGGCCGATAAATCAATCGCTATACCTGTCGGTATTTGTGAGGATGTGCCTGTTGTGGTTGCAAACGTTACTATCTTAACGGGCTTTGTTATTCTTAATATTCCTGAGGATAATAGTATGTCGATTATCCTCGGTAGACCCTTTTTGAATACTGTAGGGGCTGTTATTGATTGCAACAAAGGCAATGTCACTTTTCATGTTAATGGTAACGAGCATACGGTACACTTTCCGAGGAAACAACCTCAAGTTCACACTATCAATTCTATTGGAAAAATTCCATCGATTATTATTGGAGGTTTTGAATTTCCTCTCCCTACTGTCAAGAAGAAATACGATATTCTTATTATTGGGGATGTTCATACCCCCGTTGAGGTAACCTAGTGTTATTCGAAATTTCTCTGGTTTCATGCGATTCAGAATGAGTTTGTTAACAAGACTTGATCAACCTTGTTAGTGGATCCCTTTTGATGAGCATGAGATGGATGAAGTTAGAAAGCACAACCTTCTGTACCCTCCTTTTACTTTCTGTTATTTAGATTAAATAAAGCAAAAATAGTATTTTCTGTCTGTTTTCTGAATTATCCATGCAATAAAAGATACCCCGAAAATAAAAGTTCTCCAAATGCCCTGAAAATTAAATATGATTTTTTCTAGAATATTTGAGAATATTTGGTACAGAGAACACAGCAGGGGGCAAGCACCTGGCCACGAGGGTCCAGGGCGCGCCCACCCCCCTGGGGCGTGCCCCCTGCCTCGTGGGCCCATGGTGGCCCCCCTCCACTTATTCCTGCACCCATACTCTTCTTATTCCTCTCAAAAAAATCACCAACTAGCTCAAGCACGAGTTCTAGCTCATCTTGCTGCCATTTTCGATCTCCTTGCTCAACGCTCCATTCACAAAACTGCTTTGGGGGATTGTTCTTTGGTATGTGACTCCTCCAATGGTCCAATTAGTTTTTGTTCTAGTGCTTTATTCATTGCAAATTTTTGCTGCATAGGTGATCCTGTTCTTGAGCTTGCATGTCAAATTTATTTGGTCCCAAGTAGTTCTAATGCATGATACAGTCTCTAGTCACTTGTGGGAGTAGTTGCTATCAATTTTGTTGAGTTTGGTTCACTTTTATTTTGAGTTACTAAAAATTTCAGAAATTTTCAGGAAATGATGAAGAGATTTTTGAGGGGCTCTTCGAGCCAAAGCTCGAAGGATAAACAGAGTAAGGAGAATAAAAAGCCCAAATATAATCTCCCTCGCGTCGTGTGAATGGCCTTGTGATGAGTTCTTGAGAGCAGCCGGGATTCATGATGATTTTTATCATTTGGCTGATAATGCAGGCTGATGAAGCCATGTACCTAGGGTAGGGTCATGGACCTGTCCAAGATACCCTTCCCAAGGACATCTCTAGAAGAAATTGCCTTTCAGTCGACCTGGAAGGATTCCACTCGACGGACTCAAAGACACTCGACCATGAAGCCTCACTCGACCACCAGGAGATCCAGAGTCACTCTGCACCCAAACGGTCTGTTATTAAGTAGTCTTTATGGTCATGATAGCGATTTATATAAGGCGTTACCAGTAACGCCAGGCCTTAATGTACTTTAAACCTTGCATAACTGAGGGCCGGAGGGGTCTGGCGGACTCTATATAAGCCACCCCCTCCTCAGTGTAAAGGGTTCGCACCTCTGTAACTCTTACGCATATAATTCAGTCGACCGCCTCCGGGCTCCGAGACGTAGGGCTGTTAATTCCTCCGAGAAGGGCCCGAACTCGTCAATCCCTTGCGTATACAACTACTCCATAGCTAGGATCTTGCCTCTCCATACCTACCCCCCTATTCTACTGTCAGGCTTTGAACCACGACAGTTGGCGCCCACCATGGGGCAGGTGTCTTAGCGACTTATTGGAGAAGTTGCGATTGTTCCAATCACCTTCATCATGGTTTCTGGCGGAGTTTTGGTTGAGGGCCGCGAGATCCGTCTCGGCGCGCTCACGTTCATCACCGACGACTCCGCTTGGCTCCAGGAGGCTCCACTCGACATCGACGCGCTCCCAGTCCGCGGGGCGACACACTTTTGCACATGTGTCCGCGGCGTCCTGCTGTGGCAACCGTCCACCCCGTATCGGTCGACCCCTGCGTCGTCCTCCCTCCCTGTCTCCCGCCAGCGCAAGCGCTCCGGTCGGTCGAGGCTTTAGCGGTGGGTGAGGCACGCAGCGGCCCGCCAGTCGGCCACCCCCCAAGTCGCGGCGATCGAGCCCGGCGAATCTCTCTACGGCCTGTTCAATCTGTCGACTGGCTCCGTAGAGACAGCACCCGAGTGCGACAGCGGTGATCCAGCGGTGGAGGTCCTGATGGTCAATGGACCGCGTCGTCCTCCCAGCTTCCCCCGCACTGACGGAGGGGACGAAGCCGGGAGGACGGCGGAGGCGACCCAACGCAGGTCCACGAGGAGTATCAACCCGAGCCACTCACTTCGCTGCAAAGGGAAGATCTTGTAACGCCCCAGTTTTGATGCGCCAGGTGTCTGCCAGTTATTCGCCGTCATTGCCATGTCATTTGCTTGCGTGTTGCACTTTGCCGTGTCATCATCTGCATTTCATATCATGTCATCATGTGCATCACATTTGCATACGTGTTCATCTCATGCATCCGAGCATTTTCCCCATTGTCCGTTTTGCAATCCGGCGCTCCTATCTCACCCGGCGTCCCCTTCTTGTCTCCTTTCGTGTGCGGGTGTTAAACTTTCTCGGAATGGCCCAACATTTGCCAAGCGGCCTTGGTATAGCACCGGTAGACCGCCTGTCAAGTTTCGTGCCATTTGGAGGTCATTTGATACTCCAATGGTTAACCGGGTAACCGCAAAGCCCTCTTTGAGTTGCAGCCCAACCCCCTTCCAAAGTGTCTCAAAACCCACCTAACTCCCCTCCATGCTCTCGGTCGTTCGATCACGATCGCGTGGCCGAAAACCGCTCCTCATTTGGACACTCCTAGCTCCCTCTACCTCTATATATAGACCCCTCCCCCGAATTCACGGGCAAACCCTAAAAATTCCCCCTCCGCGCCGCCGGACACGTCCGGATCGGACGGGACGCTGTCCGTCCGTGCCGCCCAGCCAACGCGGCGTGCCACGTGGCACTCCGGCCTCCGCCGCCGCCGCCCACCAGCGCAGCCAGCGCGAGCCCGCCCGCCCACTGCCTTCGCCGCCGCCCAGCGCCTCGCGCCTCGCGCCTCCGCCGGCGCCTCCGCCGCCGCCCGCCACGGCAGCTCTGCTCACCGGCGACCTCCCTCGCGCCGCCCGACCCTCGTCCTCGCCTCTGGCGGCGCCTCGCCCCCCGGTCGCCGTCGCCCAAGCCCGCAGCGCCTCGCCGCCGTTGCCTCCCTGCCGCCTCCGTCGCCCTCCGGCCCCGCCGCCCGCCGCCCCTTGAGCCGAGCCGCCCGCCTCCGCCATGGCTCCCTCCGGCCGGATCTGGTCGGGAGCGACCGGAGCCGCCGCCCCCGGCCTCCTCCGGCGAACTCTCCGGCGAGCTCGCGCCGCCGCCTCGTAAACCGTGCAAACCCGCAGGTTGCCCCCGTTTCACCAAGTCCCAGATTTTATTGCATTATCATGCCATATTCATCATGCTACATCTCTGCATCCGTAGCTCCGTTTCGTGCGTATAATATGTCAAATTGTTCGCCTCGACGAGTACATCATTTCATTCCATTGCATCATTTTCATTTGAGCTCATCTTGATGCCCGAAATGTTGTTGGAAGAGTGCATGTTGATGTTAATCTGCTGAAACTGTTATAACTTGCTCATTTATCATTTTTGCCATGATTGATATGTGCATCCTATGAGGTTGATGTCTACATGTATGTTGATCTATGCCATGCCATCTTTCCAGGGGTGCCAACCATGTATTTTTGTGAGTTGTGTGCTGAGTGCATCGAGCTTGTTAAGTAGGGCACTTGCTGTTGCTGTGTTGCTAGGCAGATTCTGTTATATTTTGTTGCTATGTTAACATGCTTCTACTAATCATTCTATGCTTAATCTGGAGATGCTCTATAAACATGTTTTGATCTACATGTTTCCATCCATGCCCCTGGTTGCATTTATAGGTTGCTGTAGCATGTTGTTATCTTGCTCCAAAGTTGCTTGATAATGTTGCTGTCAGCCTGTTAACACTAAGTTCACTTGTTCCCATGTGTTTTCCTAGTGATCCATGCACCCTATGACCTTGCTCTTGCCATTCTTAGCTTCATAAACATGCCTTCTTACTGTTGGTTGCCTTGCCATGCCATGTATTGCTCTATGGTGAGTGGTTCAAGCTCACCAACATGCCTACTTATTGTTGTTCCTGCCATGTTTAAATCTGTAATATAACTTGCCATGTTTACATGGGTGCCATCATATTTTCTATGCCTTTTTAGCTCATGGTCAGTAAGGGACTTTTGATATATGCAATTAGTAGATTCATGCCATGCCTTTGTTTGCCATGATATGTTCCTGTAACATGTTGTTTGCTTGCTCTAAACATTGCAACCTGATGTTATTTCTGCAAAGTCTGAAACTGTTATTATTTGCAATCTTACCATGTCATTTTGAGCATGTTCTAGTTGTTTCTGGAGATAGCTCAGTGTTCATGTTTTGTTATGCTTTACCTGTACTTCATGCCCATGCCTTTTGTTATTATGTTGGGGTGCTGTAGCATATTGTTTTGATGCTTGTAAGATGCCTAGTTGCTGTTTTGGGCAGATTGTTGTTATGACTTGTATAGAGTGTATGTGTTGCACCGTCGCTCCGTTTTGAGTGTGCTCTATATGAAACTTGCGTGATTTTGCATGTAGCTTCATATTATCATGTTGCATCCTTGTTTTGAGGTGTTTTCTTGATGTTTGGGTGCATTTTGCATCAGTGCCATGTTTAACTTGTTTTGCTCATATCTTCTAGGCCGTAGCTCCGAATCTAATGAACTTTATATGTAACTTGACTAGAATTTCGTATAGATTCTCTTGGTGCATCTTAACTTGCTGTTTAACAAACTTGAACATAAGGTTTATTCAGTTCTGGACCAATTTCGAAATTTGCATATGAGGACTTACCGGAATTGTTATATGTTGTTTCCGGCCTCATTTAAACTTGCCTTGATGTGTGCTCTTGTTTGCATCATCTCTTGCCATGAGTAGCTTCATGTAGCTTTGTCATGCATCATGCTTGTTGTGCATCATGCCTTGTTCATGTGTGGTGTGTTTACTATGTTGTGTGCTTCTTCTCGATAGTTCCCGTTTCGTTGCGATCGTGAGGATGCGTTAAATCTCGTGTGGTTCGTCTTCGTGGCTTCATCTTCTTCATGGACTCGTTCTTCTTCCTTGCGGGATTTCAGGCAAGATGACCGCTACCCTGGATCTCACTCTATCCTTGTTATGCTAGTTGCTTCGTTCTATCGCTATGCTTGGCGCTACCTATTACCTGCTTATCAAGCCATCCCATATTGCCATGAACCTCTAACCTTTGACACCATTCCTAGCAAACCATTGTTTGGCTATGTTCCCGCTTTTGCTCAGCCCCTCTTATAGCGTTGCTAGTTGCAGGTGAATTGAAGATTTCTCCATGGTGGACAGGGTTTTGGTTGGGATATCTCAATATCTCTTATATTATTAATGCATCTATATATTTGGTAAAGGGTGGAAGGCTCGGCCTTATGCCTGGTGTTTTGTTCCACTCTTGCCGACCTAGTTTCCGTCATACCGGTGTTATGTTCCCGGATTTTGCGTTCCTTACACGGTCGGATGATTTATGGGACCCCCCTGACAGTTCGCTTTGAATAAAACTTGTCCAGCAAGGCCCAACCTTGGTTTTTTACCATTTGCCCCACCACCACCTACTTTTCCCTTGGGAGTCGCTCTCTCTCGAGGGTCATCTTTATTTTAGCCCCCCCGGGCCAATGCTTGTCTAAGTGTTGGTCCAAACCGAGCGATGTCCGGCGCCCTGGCAACTGTGGTCTATGCCAACCCGACGTCTGGCTCATCCGGTGTGCCCTGAGAACGAGATATGTGCAACTCCTATCGGGATTTGTCGGCACAGCGGGAGGCTTTGCTGGTCTTGTTTTACCATTGTCGAAATGTCTTGTAAACCGGGATTCCGAGACTGATCGGGTCTTCCTGGGAGAAGGTCTATTCCTTCGTTGATTGCGAGAGCTTGTCATGGGCTAAGTTGGGACACCCCTGCAGGGTATAAACTTTCGAGAGCCGTGCCCGCGGTTATGTGGTAGATGGGAATTTGTTAATGTCCGGTTGTAGATAACTTGACACCAGATCCGAATTAAAACGCATCAACCGTGTGTGTAGCCGTGATGGTCTCTTCTCGGCGGAGTCCGGGAAGTGAACATGGTTTCTGTGTTATGATTGACGTAAGTAGGTGTTCAGGATCACCTCTTGATCATTGCTAGCTTCACGACCGTTCCTTTGTTTCTCTTCTCGCTCTCTTTTGCGTATGTTAGCCACCATATCTTGCTTAGTCGCTGCTGCAACCTCACCACTTTACCCCTTCCTTTCCCATTAAGCTTTGCTAGTCTTGATACCCATGGTAATGGGATTGCTGAGTCCTCGTGGCTCACAGATTACTACAACAACAGTTGCAGGTACAGGTTATGCGATGATCATGACGCGAGAGCGATGCTTGCTTGCGTTGAGATCTTCTTCTGCTTCTTCGATCAGGGGATAGATTTCAGGTCGGCAGCCTGGGCTAGCAGGGTGGATATTGTTTGAGTTTCTGTTTATGATTCATCCGTAGTCGGATGTTGTTCTTGTATGTTGTATTGTTGTATTCGTGTGGCATTGTATGCCTTATGTATGTATCCCCATCTATTTATGTAATGTTGATGTAATGATATCCACCTTGCAAAAGCGTTCCAATATGCGGGTCTATCCTTGGTGGGACCTTGTAGTTCCTTTTGGATAGGGTCGCATATTGGGCATGACATCGCCGCCGGAACATGGATGCTCTGCATACTCCTATCGTAGGAGAAACCCCCGAGGCTCGTGCCCTAGAGGACGCGCGTTTGGCCAACTTGGCTGAGCGCACTCGACTGGAGAACCTCCAACGAGCACTCGACGAACGTGCGCGGCAATGAGTGCCAGACTCCAGTCGATGTCAGCTCTTTCCACCACCGACTCAGGTATATCGAACTCCGATTCAAAATCTAGCAGTTGCAGCCCGTATAGTAGAGTCGATTCAGACCTCCCAGACAGAGGCTGGAAGAAGCTTGATGCAGATCAGAGATTTATCCGGGCAGCAGGAGACCAAAATTCAGCTGTATCGTAGTCGCATAATAGGATTCACAGCAGATCCGTCGCTGTGAATATAGTCCAGTCGGCCCATAGCCCAAGATCGCCCCCGCGGCGTGAGGGACGTGGAGGTCGGCGTGATCAGTATGATGACCGATTCGATCGCGATGATCGGCGTCGAGTGCCCACTCCTCCCCCAAGGGGTGGGTCGACGCCCTCGACAAAGAAGATGATAGACGCCAAAGACAAGGTCTTTGGGCGAAGGGTTCCAGTCGACCCCAGAGAACCAGGCTTTGATGCGAGATCCATTATCTATCAGGGTTTGGTCGACCGGAACAGAGCTCACCGAGAAGGCCATGATAGAGATGTGCCCACCAACAGCAGAGTTCATGTCTCAGGACCAGAGTGTTTTAGCAGAGCCATCAGTGCCGCGGTAATTCCTCCCAACTTCAGGTTGGCGACTGGAGTTAGTAAGTTCACTGGTGAGTCCAAGCCCGATACTTGGCTTGAGGACTACCGAGTGGCTGTTCAGATTGGCGGCGGCAATGATGAGGTGGCCATGAAGCACTTACCTCTCATGTTGGAGGGCTCTGCCAGGGCATGGCTGAATCAGTTGGCACCTAGCAGCATTTACACTTGGGAAGATCTTGCCCGAGTGTTTGTCAGGACATTTGAAGGAACTTGCAAGCGACCAGCAGGGTTGATAGAGCTGCAGGTTTGCGTGCAAAAGTCGAATGACACCCTGAGGGATTACATCCAGAGGTGGATCATGTTGCATCACATGGTGGAGAATGTATCTGATCACCAAGTAGTCTGTGCCTTCAAGGAAGGCGTTAAGAACAGGGAGTTAAGTTTGAAGTTCGGTCGGACCGGAGACATGACTCTGAGTCGAATGATGGAGATTGCCACCAAATATGCCAATGGTGAAGAAGAGGATCGGCTCCGGAGTGGCAAGTACAAGCCGACTGCTCATGAAACCGGAGGAGGGAACTCTAGTCGGAAGCAGAAGCGGAAAGCCGAGCCAGCTGCTCCTGGAGAAGACTTGGCCGTGACTCAGGGCAAGTTTAAAGGGAAGCCCGAAGGATCTTGGAACCCCAAGAAGGTGAAGGACAAGGAAGGAAACGACATGATGGATTTGCCATGCCACATCGACATGAAGAAAGACGAGGAGGGTAACTTCATTTACCCGAAACATACCACTCACCAGTGCCGACTCTTAATCCAGCAGTTTCAGGGGAAACAGCCCAAGGATAAGGAAAAGGAGTCGGACAAGGTTGAGGACAAAGAGGACACTGATGGAGGATACCCCCATGACAATTCCACCCTGATGATTTTTGCTGATCTTGAGAGCAAAAGTCGATTGAAAGTTATCAACCGTGAGGTGAATATGGTTGCTCCGGCGACACCCAGTTATCTGAAATGGTCTCGCACCGCCATCACGTTCGACCGGTCGATCATCCGACACACATAGCCACACCGGGAGGCAAGCTTTGGTGGTCGACCCGATCGTCGAAGGCACTCGGTGACTAAGGTTCGATGGATGGTGGCAGCGGCTGAATATATTGTATGTGGAGACATCAAGGAATGGGCATTCCGATGTCCGACTCGCCCAAAGAACATGAGTTTCCATGGAGTCATTCCTGGGAAGAAGGCTAAGTCACTCGGCCAAATTGCTCTTGATGTGGTTTTCGGCGATTCAAAGCATTTCCGCAAAGAAAAGTTAACATTTGAAGTTGTGGATTTCCAGAGTGCTTATCATGCTATTTTAGGCAGGCCAGCTTATGCACGATTCATGGCTCGACCATGTTACGTGTACCTCAAATTGAAGATGCCTGGTCCCAAGGGTGTGATCACCATCACTGGCAATCGGAAAAAGGCAGAAGAGTGCTTTCAGAAGGGCTCAAAGATTGCCGATGCTCAGATAACAGTGGTGGAGCTACAAGAATACCAGAAAACTGCATATCCGAGTGATTTATTGCGGGCCAAGAAGCCCGCCACATAGTCAGCGTTCCAGTCGTCTGGTGAGATGAAGCCTGTTCATATTCACCCGACCGACCCCAGTGCTGCTTTGACTCATATCTCCACAACACTCGACTCTAAATAGGAAGAAGCGCTCATCCAGTTCCTCCGTGAGAACTGGGACATCTTCGCATGGAAGCCTGCTGACATGCCGGGTGTTCCCAGGGGGCTGGCTGAGCATTGTCTATGAGTCGACTCAAAGGTGAAACCTATCAAAGAACATCTTCGACGGTCCGCCGTCCATAAGAGAAAGGCCATTGGCGAGGAGGTGGCTCGGCTCCTGGCAGCAGAGTTTATCCAAGAAATTTACCACTCCGAGTGGCTCGCCAATGTTGTCATGGTCCCCAAGAAGGACAAGTCACTTCGCATGTGCATTGATTTCAAACATATCAATCGGGCCTGCCCGAAAGATCATTTTCCTATCCCCCGCATCGACCAAATAGTCGACTCAACTGCGGGATGTGAGCGCCTGTCTTTTTTAGACGATTATTCCGGTTACCATCCGATCCGTCTGTATGGACCTGACGAGATCAAAACAGCTTTCATCACTCCATTCGGGTGCTTCTGCTATGTCACCATGCCATTCGGCCTCAAGAATGCCGGAGCCACGTTCATGAGGATGATTCAGAAGCATACATGGATGATATTGTGGTCAAATCACCGAAGGGTTCCGACCTGTTGAATGACCTCTCTGAAACATTTACCAATCTCAGGAGGTATGATATCAAGCTTAATCCATCAAAGTGCACATTCGGAGTTCCTGGCGGAAAGTTACTCGGTTTTCTCATTTCCGAACGAGGAATCGACGCCAACCCAGAAAAAGTTGGCACTATACTCTGAATGAAACGCCCGTGCGTGTGCACGATGTCCGAAGCTTCTCGGATGCTTGGCGCGTTAAGTCGATTCATCTCGCCTCGGTGAAAAGGCATTGCCTCTTTACCGATCGATGAAGAAGTCGACAAGTTTGAGTGGACTCGAAGTCGATGCAGCGTTTGTAGAGCTAAAAGCTCGCTTCCACCTCGCCGGTGCTTGCTGCTCTAATCAGCAAAGAGCCTTTGTTGGTTTACATTGCAGCCACAGGAAAAGTCGTCAGTACAGTACTTACGGTTGAGCGGGAAGAAGAAGGAAAGCCTTCAAAGTTCAGCTCCCAAAGATATTATCTTTACAAGTGTCAACCCCATCGAAGCAAAGATACCCTCATTATCGAAGCTTGTATATGGGATTTACATGACCACGAAGAAGGTTGCTCATTATTTCTCGACCATTCCATTATAGTCGCCGTGATGCCCCATTGTCGAGATTCTCGCACAACAGATATGCAACTGGTCGAGTGGCAAATGGGCGATTGAACTCCTTCCTTGATATCGGGTTTGAGGCAAAGAAAGCCATTAAGTCCCAAGCAAGAGCAGATTTCATCGCCGAGTGGATTGCACAAAGAACTACCGACTCAAGTTCACTCGAGCCTTTGGACCATGTTCTTTGACGGGTCTAAGATGTTGAATGGTTCCGGTCTTTGGGGTAGTATTGGTTCCCCGAGGAGATAAGCTCAGATATGTGCTCCAGATCCACTTTGATTCCTCCGACAATGAAGCAGAATACCAAGCACTTTTGTATGGGTTGCGCATGGCCATTTCACTCGGCGTTCGTCGCCTTATGGTTTAGGGCGACTCATATTTGGTGATCAATCAGGTGATGAAGGAGTGGGACGTCAGAATCCCGGCCATGACTGGTTACTGCAATGCAGTAAGAAAGCTTGAGAAGAAATTTGAAGGGTTAGAGCTCCATCATATACCCCGACTGAAGAATCAAGCGGCTGATGATTTGGCAAAGATAGGTTCCTAGAGAGAAGCCATTCCCAATAATGTGTTTTTGGAACATATCCATACTCCATCAGTTCAGGAAGATCCTTTTACCGAAGAAGCTCCGCAGCCAAAAAGTGTCACAGATCCCATCGGTTGAAGTTCCAGGTGTGGTCGACTGATCATGGAAGTGTTGGTCATCACTCCCGACTGGACAGGGCCGTACATCGCGTATATCTTAAGGAAAGAGCTCCCAGAGAATGAAGAAGAGGCTCGACAGATCGTCCACCGATCCAAAGCCTTTACCGTGATAAAGGGATAGTTGTACAGAGAAAGCGCGACTGGAGTCGGTCGTAAATGTATAACGCCGTAAGAAGGTTGATAATCTTGACGATATCCACTGGGACCTGTGGCCATCATGCGTCCTCTCGGACCATTGTGTCTAAAGCATACCGAGCGGGATTTTACTGGCCAAGAGCAAATGAAATGGCAAAGGAGATAGTCGACAAGTGTGAAGGATGTCAATTTTACTCCAATATGTCACACAAGCCCGCCTCAGCCTTGAAGACCATTCCACTTGTCTGGCCTTTCATTGTATGGGGATTGGATATGGTTGGACCACTAAGAACAGGCAGAAGCTGCTTCACCCATGTGCTGGTGGCACTCGACAAGTTCACTAAGTGGATTGAAGCTAAACCCATCAAGAATCTTGATGCCGGCACTGCTGTCAGCTTCATCAGGGAGCTGATATTCAGATATGGAGTTCCACATAGCATCATCACTGATAATGGGTCAAACTTCGATTCCGAGGAATTCAGAGCCTTTTGCACATCTCAGGGCACATGAGTCGACTATGCTTCAGTCGCTCACCCCCAATCGAATGGACAGGCAGAACGAGCAAATGGTTTAATTCTCAAAGGGCTGAAACCCCGACTGATGCGCGATCTTAAGAACACGGCTGGTGCATGGGTCGATGAACTTATGTCAGTAATTTGGGGATTAAGGACCACACCTAATCGATCAACTGGGAGAACTTCGTTCTTCTTGGTCTACGGAGCTGAAGCAGTCTTGCCGAGTGACCTGCTTCACAACGCACCCCGAGTTGAACTCTACACTGAAGATGAAGCAGAGCAAGCCCGACAGGACGGAGTTATCGGTGTACTAAAGTAGGGGTACCTTAGTACCCCGAACTTGTGCACGGGCAGTCGCAGCACCCCGCGGCAAGGCTCGCCGGGCGTCCGCCAAGACCCTCCGCCATTCACATTACTGCCATTCAAGAATAAAGTGTTAACTAAGAAAGAGAAGACCCCGGCAAGAGGAGCTTCCCGGAAAGGACAAGACCCCGGCAAGAGGAGCTTGCCGGGAAGGACAAGGCCCCGGCAAGAGGAGCTTGCCGGGAAGGCCAACCAAGGCGCTTCCAGAAAACCTGCCGCGACGCCCCGCGCGTCCCGGCAAGGCCCGGCGACCGGCAAGCTTGCCGGCGCGACAAGAGAAGGGCCGCAGTGAGGCGCTTGCCGCGACAAGGCTGCCACCCTGCACCCAAGCTCCAACAAGATCCAACGACATGTCACCCTGGGCCATCCCAGAGCACGTGGCGAGGCGCCAGGCAGCCATGCGGTGCGGTGCAGTGTAAGCGACAAGGAGGCCATCGTGGCGATCGGTGGCGCCCTAACGGTCGCTTCCTTGCACTTGTTAGCGACGGACGGGCATTAAATGCCCTTGTCCCTGCCGCCGAGTTAGGTAGGGACGCTGTTGACACCGTTGTACCAACCTGCGTTTTACTCTTTTACCCCCTCTTTCTGCGTTGCCACTGTCGGTGACCCCTTAGACTATAAAAGGAGGCCCATGTGCACGAGAAGGGTTCGATTCATTCGACGATCCAACACCACTACACGCCACGCCTCGAGCAAGAACAAATACAAACACGGCAGCGGTAGGAGTTTTATCTCTCCGAGAGCTCCGGCTGGGTAAAACCCCTGCGTGCCGCCGCCTCGATCTGCTCTGCGCGCCCTCCGCTCCTTGCGGGACTAGAAGGGCTCTCGCCCCATAGGTGCTCGTGCTCCCACCAACCACGACATCTTTGGCGCGCCAGGTAGGGGCGCCGAGGTCGTGAGCATCTCGATCCGCGTCTGCAAGACTACATCGGCATCTTCATCAACATGCCACCAAGAAGAAAACTTGAGGTAGCCGCCCGCTCGCGATCGTCCTACCGCCACCGGAGCAAGCAGCGGTGGGGTGGACGCCGCGAGGAGCGGGCGCCACGGGGACTCACATCGTCACCCGCCCAAGGACAAGGCCCCGCAAGGTTCCGCATCCGCACATCCACCGCACCCCTCCCAGGAGGTGCAAGATTGGCAACGCCACGGTGCTCCTGGCGCCGTGCTCGCGTTGGAACAAGGCCAAGCTGGTGGGTCGCGGGACGTTCAAGGCCAACATGCATGCCAGCATGTTGGCACGAGCGTGGTGCGGTCGCCTGGACGGGATGCTGCTCCTTCTAACACTGTCAGGAGTTTGAGCATGTCTCGCACCTTGCGTTGCTCACCACCGCCGCCCAAGACTCCAGAGGAAGCGCTGGCCCGAGCCCAGCTGCTTCTGATTACCCTCGGCGCCAGACAAGATCGACGATCGGCGAGCCGCCATATATAGCCTCATCGGCCGCTTAACGGCGATAAGCCCCGCGAACGAAAGCACGCCGGTTGCTGCAAGACGCTCAGGCGCAAGCCGACGCCGACAAGACCGCTGGGGGGGGCCACCACAGTGCACTCCCCGCCCCGAAGGCCAAGATCGCCAGCTCGCCGGGCCAACCTCGACAACGACTCCACCGCGTCGTCGGGCCCGCGAGCTCTCCGCGATCAGCGCCAAGTTCTTCAAGAACGACGACACGAAGACGCTCGCACTCGCATGAAGCATCGAAGAGAAGCGCGGCGTCAATCCAACCTGCGCGTTGGGCCCACTATCGATATGCATGCACCGGGGGAGCCAGGCGACTTGCCATACGCGGTAGGTTGCCCTACGTTCACCCGTGAGCTGCGGCAAGTCAAGTGGCCCAACACCAAGAACTTCAAACCAGACGTGCCCGAGAAGTACGATGGCAGGATACACCCGTCAGAGTTCCTCAGCATCTACACCATCGCGGTGCAGGCTGCCGGAGGACGCGACGAGAAGATTCTTGCCAACTACTTCCCGCTGGTGCTCAAGCCCAACATCAGATCTTGGCTCATGCACTTGCCGGAGAACTCCATTTCTTCGTGGGCGGACCTGTGCCACCAGTTTGTCGGTGCCTTCACAGGCGGCCACAAGCCTCATGGCCAGGAGAGCGACCTTCACTTGCTCATCCAGAAGGAGGGAGAACCCCTGCGCAAGTACATACAGAGATTCAGCCAGGTGCAGCAAGAACATCCCGAGACGCCCACCCCGCCGATTATCGCTGCTTCCATCGAACGTCGTAAATCGCAGGATGAGGGAGGAGATGGCGATGTGCAAGATTAGAGATGTCAGCGAGCTATACGCCTCTGCCGACAAGTGTGCACGGGCCGAGGAGGGGAGGAAAATCCCGGAGAGATCGCAGGAGCGAAGGATCTCGACAAGAGGATGCCGCCCCGGCAAGGAAGAACCGGAGGCGGAACAACAGAAAAAGAAAGGCTAAGGATGTGCTAGTTGTCGAGCATTTCGGCGACGGAGGCGGCTCTGACAAGGCCAAAGCTAGTGAGTCTGGCGAGGCTGTGGTAGCCGCCGACAAGCAGGACGGCTCCGGCAAGCAGTATTGCAAGATCCACCGCACCAAGGGCCATGACCTCCAAGCCTGCAAGAAAGTTGAGCAGATGGCGGAGCTACAGAAAGCTGAGTACGAGCGCCGCGACAGGGAGAGGGCCCAGGGAGGTGGCGGAGGATCCGGCAAGAAGCTTCCCGCCCGGGGAGGGCGCCGCAGCAAGGCCAAGCCGCGGCAAGGAGACAGGCCTCCCCGTGGCCGCGACAAGGACGAAGACGAAGATGAAGATGATGAAATGGAGGAAGATGAGACCGACGACCAAGAGTTTCAGAAGGCAACAGAGGTGTTGTGCATCGACGGCGGTGCTTATCTGCACACCTCGCACCGCCAACTCAAACAATGGGCGCGAGAGGTGAGCGCAGCAGAACCGTCCGTTGAATCGCGCAAGCCCCTGAAGTGGTCCAGCACGCCCATCATCTTTGATGTTGAGGATCACCCTGATCGCATCACTGCGGTCGGGTGCTTGCCAATGTTGGTCTCGCCAACAATCCGCAACCTCAAGGTCACGGAGATGTTGGTTGACGGCGGGGCCGGCCTGAATCTGATCTCCTCCGCAGTGCTCAAGAAACCCGGATCCCCGACAATGAAGCTCAAGAGACCGCACCTTCGTGAATAAATCCAGGAAGGAGCAAGCCGAAGGGGAAGATCACACTACTAGTGACCTTTGGCAGCGAGCTGAATTTCAGGACAGAGAGAGTCACATTCGATGTTGCTGATTTCCCATTGCCCTACAATGGAATACTTGGCCGTCCTGCGCTTGCCAAGTTCATGGCAGCCTCTCACTACGCCTACAATGTACTCAAGATGCCTGGTCCGATAAGTGTCATTTCTGTCCAAGGCGACAAGAAGGATGCACTTATCTGCACCGACAAGATCTACCGTGAAGCAGCAGCTACAGTAGAGCGCCAAACACTTGCCGCTGAAGCTCCCGGGGAGAAGAAGAAGAAGGCCAAGTCCGGCAAGAGTAGCTCTGATGCCCACTCCGGCAAGCGCACCTCTGCGGAGTGCTGCGCTACCGTCGAGGACGCACCATCGAGCTCCACCGGCAAGTGCAAGAAGGCAAAGGCAGCTTCACAAGAGACTAAGTCCGGCAAGCGTAGCTCTGATGCCCACTCCGGCAAGCGCGCCTCTTCAGAGTGCTTCACTGCCGTCGAGGACGCACCATCGAGCTAGAGCATAGTCGTTCTTAAATTCTTAGGTTATGTTCCTTGAATGGCCGTGCCTTGTATGGAAAACCTGTGTGCGGAGGGACCGGCTCGTGGCTGAGTTGCGCCCTTACTTTGTTTCGAGTCCGCTCAACAAATGAAAGCGCGTTGCAGCTAGCCACGACAAGGTTTCTTGCCGGAGGCAGCACCGCCAGCGGGTTGCTGATGTTCCGCACTCAGCAAGTGTGTGTGCACCGGCAAGTTCCCTAAAAAGCATAAGGGTAAAAACATACAAGGGATGGAATCAAGTAAAGGAGATAACATAGTAGTTGGCGTCGTTCAAAGAAGCGCAGCCTTGTCGGGATACAGACGACAGAAAAAGCTAAGTTGCCCAAATCTGAGCACACAGCCCAGTCAGTTTCAAATTCTTATGTTTTATTCCTTGAACTGTCGCGCCTTGTATGGAAAACCTGTGCGCGGAGGAACCGGCTCGTGGCTGAGTTGCGCCCTTACTTTGTTTCGAGTCCGCTCAACAAATGAAAGTGTGTTGCAACTAGCCCGACATGGTTTCTTGCCGGAGGCAGCACCGCCAACGGGCTGCTGATGTTCCGCACTCAGCAAGTATGCTTGCGCCGGCAAGTTCCCTAAAAGCGTGGGGTAGAGACATACAAGGGAAGCGACAAAATAAAGGATATAACATAGCAATCACTGCCATAGGGCGCAGTCAGTTTCAAAATTTTAAAGTTATGTTCCTTTAACGGCCGTGCCTTGTATGGAAAACCTGTGCGCGGAGGAACCGGCTCGTGGCTGAGTTGCGCCCTTGATTTGTTTTCGAGTCCGCTCAACAATACAAGTGAGCTGCAACTAGCCCCAACAAGGTTTCTTGCCGGAAAGCAGCACCGCTAGCGGGCTGCTGATGTTCCGCACTCAGCAAGCGTGCTCGCGCCGGCAAGTTCCCTCAAAAGCGTAGGGTAGAAACATACAAGGCACCGAATCAAGTAAAGGGCATAACATAGCAAGCTTTGCTTGGAATAAAGTTATATATTACAGTAAATAACTTGCCGTGCTCTAAGAGATTGTTCTTATGACACATCTAGCAGCGGCAAGGACAAGGAATGAGAAGAAAGGTGCGCCGGCACCTGGATCCCGGCAAGCCAGAGTCGTCGGGGGCTGCGATATCAGATAAGCTTTTCGTCCCTCATCATGCATCCTCTTATGGACTGGGAAACGCGAAGCCGCGTCCTGGAACGGCCGTGCCTTGTATGAAAAACCTGTGCGCGGAGGAATCGACTCGTGGCTAAGTTGCGCCCTTGATTTGTTTTCGAGTCCGCTCAACAATACAAGTGAGCTGCAACTAGCCCCGACAAGGTTTTGTCGGAGGCAAGACCGCCAATGGTTGCTGATGTTCCGCGACTGGCAAGTGTGCTTATACCGCAAGTTCCTCAAAACGTGGGGTAAATACATACAAGGCATAGAGTCAAGTAAAGGATATGGCATAGCAAGCTTCCCCTTTTTCATTAAAAAACATCCCATTCGGGTACAGTCCATAGAGGATGAAAAACATGAAAGAGAGGATTACAAGTTTTAGATGCAGCTAAGGCCCGAAGGCTTACAAACTAAAAAGATAAGATGCCCGTAATCCCTTTCCTATCCCCCTTTTCAGGAGGTAGGTCAAGGAGGCGAAGAGGGCAAAAGAGGCGCCTAGGCGAACTACGGGTGCCAGAAGACACCAAGAGAACATCTCGTATGGACCGCCGGGAGGAGAGGGGCCGCCGGCGGAGGCGAAGCTGACGCACCGCCCCGTCCGCCTCTTCCCCGCGCGCCTCGACCTCGCCCTCGGCCTCGCCCACGACCTCGCCCCCTCCCTCTTCCCCTTGTGGCTGGCTCTGCCACCACGGGCGCGGGGTAGGGAGGGATGCGCTGTCTGGCGGCGACCCTCGCCGCCACCGATGAAGGACTAGGGTTCCCTTTCTCCATGGCGGACGAGAGAAAGGGGAACAGAAGCTGAAGAAAGGAGGAGATGGGAAGGTGAGGGTTTCTGCGCTCCCCTCTCGCCCTTCTTAAAGGAGCGAGGTGGGGGCACGGCCGCCTCGCTCGACGAATCAGAGCACGAGGGGGCAGGAAATCGGGGCCGACCCGCTGCCTCCGCCCGTGACGGCTCGGTTTCCCGCCTCCACCGCCCACGACCCCACGTGCATGGGAGCCGCATGGCGGTGATGCAGAGCCGAGGCGACAGATGAGGTGACCTCGCCCCGCCCCATGATCACGGGGGAGGGTGCCTCGAAAAACGTGCACGCCACCAACGCCTCCCACGACGCCGCGATTGACGCGTACCGTTACGGGAGGGCGCGGTGGATACGGAGTGGATTCGGTTTGGACCCAGGCCACGCGTGCCCGTGCACTGTTTTGGGCCAGGCCCAACAACGCTCGGCACCGTGTATGGCCCAGGCCCGGGGGCTCCTGTTGGTGTACTAAAGTAGGGGTACCTTAGTACCCCGAACTTGTGCACGGGCAGTCGCAGCACCCCGCGGCAAGGCTCGCCGGGCGTCCGCCAAGACCCTCCGCCATTCACATTACTGCCATTCAAGAACAAAGTGTTAACTAAGAAAGACAAGACCCCGGCAAGAGGAGCTTGCCGGAAAGGACAAGACCCCGGCAAGAGGAGCTTGCCGGGAAGGACAAGGCCCCGGCAAGAGGAGCTTGCCGGGAAGGCCAACCAAGGCGCTTCCAGAAAACCTGCCGCGACGCCCCGCGCGTCTCGGCAAGGCCCGGCGACCGGCAAGCTTGCCGGTGCGACAAGAGAAGGGCCGCGGCGAGGCGCTTGCCGCGGCAAGGCTGCCACCCTGCACCCAAGCTCCAGCGCATCCAACGACGTGTCACCCTGGGCCATCCCAGAGCACGTGGCGGTAGGCGCCAGGCAGCCATGCGGTGCGAGGTGGCAAGCGAAAGCGACAAGGAGGCCATCGTGGCGATCGGTGGCGCCCTAACGGTCGCTTCCTTGCACTTTGTTAGGGGCGACCGGACGGGCATTAAATGCCCTTGTCCCCGCCGTCGAGAGTTAGGTAGGGACACTGTTGGACACTTGCTGTACCAACCTGCGTTTTACTCTTTTACCCCCTCTTTCTGCGTTGCCACAGCCGGTGACCCCTTAGACTATAAAAGGGAGGCCCATGCGCACGTAGAAGGGGTTCGGTTCATTCGACGCATCCAACACCACTACATGCTCACGCTCTCGAGCAAGAACAAATACAAACACGAAGCAACAGTAGGAGTTTTATCTCTCCGGAGAGCTCCGAAGCTGGGTAAAAAACCCCCGCGTGCCGTCGCCTCGATCTGCTCTGCGTGCGCCCTCCGCTCCCTTGCCGGACTAGAAGGGGCTCCCTGCCTCATAGGTGCTCGTGCTCCCAGCCAACCACGATAGCAGTCGACCTTCTAGAAGAAGAAAGAGAGATGGCCATGATCCGATCGACCATTTATCAGCAGGACTTACGTCACTTCCATGCCAAAAACGTGAAGAGTCAAGCCTTCCAAGAAGGAGATTTGGTTCTCCGAGTGGATCAGCAGAAGCCACACAAGCTTTCTCCTACTTGGGAAGGTCCCTTCATCGTCACCAAAGTTCTCCACAACGGGGCGTACCGCCTTTACAACGTCGGTCACCAAATTGACGAGCCCCGAGCTTGGAACGCGGAGCTGCTCTGCCCCTTTTGTACTTAAGTATTCACTCGGATGAGATGTAATAAAAGTACTTCTGTAGTTTGTTTATCAAAGACAAGAGTGTTATAATTTTCCCAGTGATTGTTGTTACTTTTGTTTACATGAGCAGTTCCCCAGTGGGTGGCTTAGCTGCGAATCTGTTTCGCCTAAGTTTGTAAAAAAATCCTTGCCGAGTGGTGAGCCAGTCTCCCACTCGGGGGCTTAGCTGCGAATCCGTTTCGCCTAAGTACTTTCAAATCCTACCGAGTGGTGAGCTAGCCTCCCACTCGGGGGCCTAGCTGCAGTCCAAGTACTCGCCTAAGTTTAACAAAATCCTGCCGAGTGGTGAGCCAGCCTCCCACTCGGAGGCTTAGCTGCAGTCCAAGTACTCGCCTAAGTTTAACAAAATCTTGCCGAGTGATGAGCCAGCCTCCCACTCGGGGGCTTAGCTGCAGCCCAGTGCTCGCCTAAGTAAAAATACAATGTGCGCTCCGCAAGGAGGACGAGGTGCAGGTCGACTGCTACCTTCTCCTTCCGAGCTACGCCACAAATACAATGTGCGCTCCACAAGGAGGACGAGGTGCAGGTCGACTGCTACCTTCTCCTTCCGAGCTATGCCACAAATACAATGTGCGCTCCGCAAGGAGGATGAGGCGCAGGTCGACTGCTACCTTCTCCTTCCGAGCTACACCACAAAAACAATGTGCGCTCCGCAAGGAGGACGAGGCTCAGGTCGACTGCTACCTTCTCCTTCCGAGGTACGCCACAAATACAGTATGCGCCCCGTAAGGAGGACGAGGTGCAGGACGACTGTTACCTTCTCCTTAGGAGGTACATCACAAAAATCCTACCGAGTGGAGAGCAAACCTCCCACTCGGGGGCTTAGCTGCAGCCCAGTGCTCGCCTAAGTTTTTGAAAATCCTACCAAGTGGAGAGCAAACCTCCCACTCGAGGGCTTAGCTGCAGCCCAGTGCTCGCGTAAGTTTTTGAAAATCCTACCGAGTGGAGAGCAAACCTCCCACTTGGGGGCTTAGCTCCAGCCCAGTGCTCGCCTAAGTTTTTGAAAATCCTACCGAGTGGAGAGCAAACCTCCCACTCGGGGGCTTAGCTGCAGCCCAGTGCTCGCCTAAGTTTTTGAAAATCCTACCGAGTGGAGAGCAAACCTCCCACTCGGGGGCTTAGCTGCAGCCCAGTGCTCGCCTAAGTTTTGAAAATCCTACCGAGTGGAGAGCAAACCTCCCACTCGGGGGCTTAGCTGCAGCCCAGTGCTTGCCTAAGTTTTTGAAAATCCTACCGAGTGGAGAGCAAACCTCCCACTCGGGGGCTTAGCTGCAGCCCAGTGCTCGCCTAAGTTTTTGAAAATCCTACCAAGTGGAGAGCAAACCTCCCACTCAGGGGCTTAGCTGCACCCCAGTGCTAGCCTAAATATGAGATTCATTCTGCTATGCAAGGATGATGAGGTGCAAGTCGACTGCTACCTTCCCCTTCAGAGCTCCGCCACAAATACAATGTGCTCTCCATCCCGATCCGCAAGGACGCAAGTCGACTGCAATCTGTGCTTCATTCCTAGCTGCAAGAGTGCATCACGAACACTAGCATATATTCCGAGCGAAGAACAATGTTCATTCGAAGACAAATGCAAACATATTCAACGGCAAACCCAAGTTCAGATAGCATCTTACGGATCCAGAAGTGCTTAGGCACCAAGCCTGTTAAAGTTTACCGGTTACAAAAACCACTCGGCATTCCGAGGCAAATTTAAGGCATCAAGCATAGAAGTTTTTGACTCCTCCTGCGGAGGACTGGAAGGCGCGACAAACTCGTCCAGGTCGATTCCATCTGCAATCCGAGTGGCAGAGCAATGAAGGTCCCCTTGAAAGATCGGAAGTCATGCTTCTTGGTATTGGCCACCTTGAGAGACGCCAGCTTGTCCTCTCGTGCATCCTTGCAGTGAACACGGACCAGAGACAGAGCAACATCAACACCACACCTGGCAGAAGACTTCTTCCATTCTTACACTCGACTTGGAACTTCATTCAGTCGAGTCATGAGAGACTCGAGGTTGTTTTGAAGTGTTTGCCCCGGCCAGAGTGTTGTGTCGATGTGCAACGTTGCAACCTTCAGTCTAGCAAGATAGTCGACCACAGCAGCAACACGAGACTCCAGTCGGAGCACATTCATGGCGGCTTCATCCTTCACAAGAGAGTTGATGGGATCCAGGCTTGTCTCCACTCGACCAGTCTCTTCCTCAAAGTTTTGGCAGAACTCTGTAGACACAACCCAAAGATAAGCCAGCAGTTTTGTGGTAAGTCCATAATTACAAGCCAGTCGGATACAAGGGATTACCTTCAAGCATGAGGAATAACTTCTTGGCGAGCCCTCCCAAATAAACCTCTAGATCATTCTTCTTTCCCGCCAGTTCGCTAGCCTTGTCGCTCAGGGATATCTTGTCATTCTTCAGTCGACTGACCTCCTTGTTGGCCGCGTCGAGAGCAACTTTCAGATTGGTATTCTCCTCTTCAAGTTTGCTGATTGAAGCTAGCTTTTCTTCTGCGAGTTTCATCTTGTCTGAAGCCGCTTTCTGCACCTCAGCGAGGTCAAGGTCCTTCTTCTTCAGAGCATCCTTCAGTTTATCTGCAAAATGACAGTGAGATCAGACTCAGGAATGGACAAGAAATAAGGGCAGTCGTCAAGGTTCTCACCAAACATACCTTTTGCCTCCTCCTTCGCCTTTGTGAAGTTCTCCTGGACAAGCTTCAGATCAAGTTCGAGCTGGATATGCTTGTTCTCCAACTCAGTATAACGAGCCACAAGCTCGCAAGATTTCTGTGAAAGATCAATTGCCAGACATCAAAGATAGGTCACTTCCGAGTGACTAAGAGAAAAATCGTAGCATTTCTAAGACTACAGCCGAATCAAAATATTCAACTGTAGTCTCGGGGACTACACCCAGTGGGTGTTGGGGAACGTAGTAATTTCAAAAAATTTGTATGCAAACGCAAGATCAAGGTGATGCATAGCAACGAGAGGGGAGAGATTTGTCGACGTACCCTCATAGACCGTAAGCGGAAGCGTTATGACAACGTGGTTGATGTAGTCGTATGTCTTCACGATCCGACCGATCCAAGCACCGAACGTATGGCACCTCCGAGTTCCGCACACGTTCAGCTCGATGACGATCCCCGGACTCCGATCCAGCTGGGTGTCGGGGATGAGTTCCGTCAGCACGACGGCGTGGTGACGATGATGATGTTCTACTGGCGCAGGGCTTCGCCTAAGCACCGCTACGATATGACCGAGGTGGAATATGGTGGAGGGGGGCACCGCACACGGCTAAGGAATGATCACGATCATCAACTTGTGTGTCTAGAGGTGCCCCTGCCCCCGTATATAAAGGAGGGAGGGGGGAGGTGCGGCTGGCCCCCTAGGGGTGCGCCGCCCTCCCTTCCTTGTCCTATTCGGACTAGGGGGGAGGGGGCGTGCGGCCTGCCCTGGCCGGCCCTCCTCTTCTCCCTCATGGCCCATGTAGGCCCATTAACTCCCGGGGGGGTTCCGGTAACCCCCTCGTACTCCGGTAAAATCCCGATTTCACCCGGAACATTTCCGATATCCAAATATAGGCTTCCAATATATCAATCTTTATGTCTCGACCATTTCGAGGCTCCTCGTCATGTCCGTGATTATATCCGGGACACCGAACAACCTTCGTTACATCAAAACTTATAAACTCATAATAAAACTGTCATCGTAATGTTAAGCGTGCGGACCCTACGGGTTCGAGAACTATGTAGACATGACCTAGAAATGTTCCCGGTCAATAACCAATAGCGGAACCTGGATGCTCATATTGGCTCCTACATATTCTACGAAGATCTTTATCGGTCAAACCGCATAACAACATACATTGTTCCCTTTGTCATCGGTATGTTACTTGCCCGAGATTCGATCGTCGGTATCCAATACCTAGTTCAATCTCGTTACCGGAAGGTCTCTTTACTCGTTATGTAATGCATCATTCCGTAACTAACTTATTAGCTACATTGCTTGCAAGGCTTATAATGATGTGCATTACCGAGAGGGCCCAGAGATACCTCTCCGACAATCGGAGTGACAAAACCTAATCTCGAAATACGCCAACTCAACATGTACGTTTGGAGACACCTGTAGAGCTCCTTTATAATCACCCAGTTACCTTGTGACGTTTGGTAGCACACAAAGTGTTCCTCCGGTAAACGAGAGTTGCATAATCTCATAGTTGTAGGAACTTTGTATAAGTCATGAAGAAAGCAATAGCAACATACCAAACGATCAAGTGCTAGGCTAACGGAATGGGTCAAGTCAATCACATCATTCTCCTAATGATGTGATCCCGTTAATCAAATGACAACACATGTCTATGGTTAGGAAACATAACCATCTTTGATTAATGAGCTAGTCAAGTAGAGGCACACTAGTGACATTATGTTTGTCTATGTATTCACACATGTATCATTTTTCCGGGTAATACAATTATAGCATGAATAATAAACATTTATCATGATATGAGGAAATAAATAATAACTTTATTATTGCCTCTAGGGTATATTTCCTTCAGTCTCCCACTTGCACTAGAGTCAATAATCTAGATTACACAGTAATGATTCTAACACCCATGGAGTCCTGGTGCTGATCATGTTTTGCTCGTGGAAGAGGCTTAGTCAATGGGTCTGCAACATTCAGATCCGTATGTATCTTGTAACTCTCTATGTCTCCCACCTGGACTTGGTCCCGGATGGAATTGAAGCGTCTCTTGATGTGCTTGGTCCTCTTGTGAAATCTGGATTCCTTTGCCAAGGCAATTGCACCAGATTGTCACAGAAGATCTTCATTGGTCCCGATGCACTAGGTATGACACCTAGATCGGAAACTAACTTCTTCATCCAGACTACTTCATTTGTTGCTTCCGAAGCAGCTATGTACTCCGCTTCGCATGTAGATCCCGCCACGACGCTTTGTTTAGAATTGCACCAACTTACAGCTCCACCGTTTAATAAAAACACGTATCTGGTTTGTGATTTAGAATCGTCCGGATCAGTGTCAAAGCTTGCATCGACGTAACCATTTACAACTAGCTCTTTGTCACCTCCATAAACGAGAAACATATCCTTAGTCCTTTTCATGTATTTCAGGATGTTCTTGACCGCTGTCCAGTGATCCACTCCTGGATTACTTTGGTACCTTCCCGCCAAGCTTATTGCTAAGCATATTTCAGGTTTGGTACACAACATTGCATACATGATAGAGCCTATGGCTGAAGCATAGGGAACATCTTTCATTTTCTCTCTATCTTCTGATGTAGTCGGGCATTGAGTCTGACTCAACTTCACACCTTGTAATACAGGCAAGAACCCTTTCTTCGCCTGATCCATTTTGAACTTTTTCAAAACTTTATCAAGGTATGTGCTTTGTGAAAGTCCAATTAAGCGTCTTGATCTATCTCTATAGATTTTGATGCCCAATATGTAAGCAGCTTCACCGAGGTCTTTCATTGAAAAACTTTTATTCAAGTATACCTTTATGCTATCCAGAAATTCTATATCATTTCCAATTAATAATATGTCATCTACATATAATATCAGAAATGCTACAGAGCTCCCACTCACTTTCTTGTAAATACAGGCTTCTCCAAAAGTCTATATAAAACCATATGCTTTGATCACACTATCAAAGAGTTTATTCCAACTCTGAGATGCTTGCACCAGTCCATAAATGGATCGCTGGAGCTTGCACACTTTCTTAGCACCTTTTGGATCGACAAAACCTTCTGGTTGCATCATATACAACTCTTCTTCCAGAAATCCATTCAGGAATGCAGTTTTGACATCCATTTGCCAAATTTCATAATCATAAAATGCGGCAATTGCTAACATGATTCGGACAGACTTAAGCATCGCTACGGGTGAGAAAGTCTCATCGTAGTCAACCCCTTGAACTTGTCGAAAACCTTTCGCAACAAGTCGAGCTTTATAGACAGTTACATTACCATCAGCGTCAGTCTTCTTCTTAAAGATCCATTTATTCTCAATGGCTTGTCGATCATCGGGCAAGTCAACCAAAGTCCATACTTTGTTCTCATACATGGATCCCATCTCAGATTTCATGGATTCTAGCCATTTTACGGAATCTGGGCTCATCATCGCTTCCTCATAGTTTGTAGGTTCGCCATGGTCAAGTAACATGACTTCTTGAAAGCACATTTGCTCCCTAGGTTGTTTTGGTAATTAATGACAACATACTTTGTGGTTGGACTAATGCTTTCATCAAGTATGTTTCAGGAAAGTCAATCACTCTGGCATGGCAAAAGGACTAGAAAGGTGGACCCCTAGGATGCTAAGGAAAGGATTGGCAAAAGCTCAAGACTCCATTTGTTTTAGTGATCCAAGATCACATTGAGTCCATAGGAAAGCCAATACTATTAAAAGGGGATGAGGTTATGATGATGATCTGGTTGCTCAAAGTGCTTAGTGATTTATCTCTCAAACTATCAGCAATCTTTCATTCCAACATATACCCATAAGTAATCTCGGTCCCACCGATTCCATAAACCCAGTCACACCGAGATGAACCACCTCAGCCATATACCCAAACCCTAATAATTTCGGATTTTCCGATTCCAAACTCGGTCATACCGAAATTGGTGTTGCCAAGCTTCTGTAACCTTATGTACTCAAATCGGTGTCACCGAGATGAGAAAGTCGGTCCCACCGAGATTGGCAAACCCTAGACTTTGGAAGAATCAGACTAACCGAGATTGTATTTTCGGTCCCATCGAAAATCCCAACGTTCACAAGATTTGAACTTTCGGTCTCACCGAGTTGTCAACTTCGGTCTGACCGAGATTGGTCAAATGTGTGTAACGGTTGGATTTTGTGTGGAGGCTATAAATACCCTCCACCTCCTCTTCATTCGTGGAGAGAGCCATCGAAAGAACTACCACTCCTACCTTACATTTCGAGAAGAAAACTACCTACCCTTGTGTTGAGATCAAGTTGCTCCACTCCCACCATATGAAACTTGATTTCTAGCCTTCCCAAGTTGCTTTCCACTCAATCCTTTCTTCCACCACAGCCAAATCAGTGAGGAGAGTTGAGTGTTGGGGAGATTATCATTTGAAGCACAAGAGCAAGGAGTTCATCATCACCAACACCATCTATTACCTTTTGGAGGGTGGTGCCTCCTAGATTGGTTAGGTGTCGCTTGGGAGCCTCCGTCAAGATGTGGAGTTGAACCAAGAAGTTTGTAAGGGCAAGGAGATCGCCTACTTCGTGAAGATCTACCCCGAGTAAGGCTAGTCCTCCGTGGACGAGGCCATGATGGCATAGACAAGGTTGCTTCTTCGTGGACCCTTCATGGGTGGAGCCCTCCGTGGACTCTCGCAGCCGTTACCCTCCGTGGGTTGAAGTCTCCATCAACGTGGATTGACGATAGCACCACCTATCGGAACCACGAGAAAATCTCCGTGTCTCCAAATTGCGTTTGCTCTTCACAATCTCTCCCTTACTACTTGTGCAATTTACTTTCCGCTGCCCATACTCTAGAATTGCATGTGTAGTATGTTGCTCGACTTGTATGCATGATGCTTGACTTGATCTTCATTGTGAACTTGCTAAAAACTTGTTCTAATCAAAAGGCTAAACTTTTATCTTGTCGAGTTGTCTAATCACCCCCCCTCTAGACACTCTTGCCTTCAACGATCCTACAATTGGTATCAGAGCATTGGTCTCCATTGCTTTGGTTTGCACACCATTGGAGGAAGATGGACGTGTCACGCTTGGGAGTGTTAGTCATAGAGTGCCTATTCTTGATGGAGTGTCTTATAACTCGTGGAGGATTGAAATGCTTGCTATCTTTAAGATGTACAACTTGCATAAATATGTTGAAACCCCATATGTACCACCATTTGACCCTTGCACCCTACTATGGATGAAGAGCTTGATTTGCTTCGTAATCTTAGAACTGTCAATCTTATCATTAGAGGTTTGCCCGATAACTTGCTTGAGCTTGTCACAAACTTTGAGTGCGCCCATGCTATGTGGAAGTTCTGGAAAAACTTTATCCGGACTACTCTTTGAGAGGTCTTGATGAAATTCTATACAAGACTGTTGAATTTGATATGATGCGCCCAAAGATCCCAACTTTGATAAATGCTTCTTTGAGCTTCGTGATCTTATGAAAAGAAGGGTGATCCCGGTTTTATCAATGTTCAATTAGAAATGCTCTTGTATTGCATTCGATGATTATCGTCACTCGACAAAACGATGCAAGTCATTGTCAAATTGACCTAGGTATTGATGATGAATTATCTATGGGTCAATATGATGATGAGCATGAGCATGATGACGACATCTCGATTCGGACACCGAGCTAGACAAGATCATGAAGAGTCTCAATCTTATGGCAAATATGAGAGACTACATATCCGTGGAAAAGAGTGGATTCTTGATAGTGGATGCACCGATCACATGACCGGAGATGAAGACATGTTTCGAGAGCTTGCAAAGAACGATGGTCCACGCAAGTATGTGACTTTTGGAGACAACTCCAAGGGTAAGGTACTTGGCCTTGGTAAGGTGGCCATATCTCATGATAGCTCCATTAAAAATGTCATGCTTGTTGAATCACTTGGATACAATTTACATTCCGTGTCTAGATTAGCTGACTTTGGATTCAATGTGCTATTCACCAAAGTAGATTGCCAAGTTTTTCGTCGTGACAATCATAACATGGTCTTTACCGTATTCGTGAGAGTGACCTATACATTGTCGATTTCACTAAGAAAGCTCAACCTAGAACTTGCTTTATTGCTAAATCTGCAAAAGGTTGGCTTTGGCATAGAAGGCTTGGACATGTTGGTATGCGTAATCTAGATAAGCTAATCAAAGGTGATCACATTCTTGGTGTTAAAGATGTTTTCTTTGACAAAGATAGACTCAGAGTGCATGTCAAGCAGAAAACAAGTAGGTGGAAGTCATCCGTGAAGAATATCATGACCACAAGGAGACCGCTTGAGCTTCTTCATATGGATCTCTTGGTCCCAATGCTTACAAAAGCCTTGGTGGTAACTCCTTTGGTCTAGTTATTGTTGATGATTTTTCCAGATTTACGTGGGTATTTTTCCTTGATGACAAATCACAGGTTCGAAAATCTTCAAAACCTTTGCTAGAAAGGCCCAAAATCAATTTGAGGTGAAGATCAAGAAAGTTCGGAGCGACAATGGAACGGAGTTCAAGAACGCCCATGTGGACTCTTTTCTCGATGAAGAAGGGATTCTACATGAGTTCTCGGCTACATACACACCTCAACAAAATGGAGTTGTTGAGAGGAAGAACCGAACGCTCATTGAGATGGCGAGAACGATGCTTGATGAATACAAGACACCGAAACACTTCTGGGGTGAAGCCGTCGAGACAGCTTGTCATGCTATCAACAGGCTTTATCTTCACAAGCTCCTCGGCAAGACTTCATATGATCTCCTTACTGGTAACAAACCCCAAGTGGGATATTTTCGTGTCTTTGGTTCAAAATGCTATATCCTTGATAAGCATCGTCGGTCTAAATTTGCTCCTAAAACTCATGAAGGCTTTTTCCTCGGTTATGGATCAAACTCTCACACCTACCGTGTCTACAATAATTTCACCCGAAAGGTTGAAGAGACGGTAGATGTGAAGTTTGATGAATCTAATGGCTCGCAAGTAGAGCAAATGCCTATTGATGTAGGAGACAAGGACCCATCGGAAGCCATTCAAGATTTATCCATTGGAAAGATTCGTCCCATGGAAGTGAAGGAGAGTACCTCATCTACATATGTGGAGCCCCCTACCTCACGGAGAGATGAACCTCAAGGCAACATGGAGGCCTCCACAAGTGGAACTCACCAAGATGAGGAAGTGCGACAAGAAGATCCACCACAACCTCCTTCTCCACCACCTCAAGACAACACCAACAACAATGATGAAGAAGAGGAAGATGAAGATGATGAGGAAGCTCAGCCACGACCACGACAAAAGCTATCCCGAGTTCGAGCAAGAGTCAAGAAGGACCATCCCGTGGAACAAATGATGAATGACATCGACTCCGGGAGAATCACTCGCTCTAAAACTCGTTTAGCTAACTTTTGTGAACACTACTCATTTATCTCTAGTCTTGAACCTATGAAGGTAGAAGAAGCGCTTGAAGACCCGGATTGGGTGAACGCTATGCATGAAGAGCTACACAACTTCGAGAGGAACAACGTTTGGACTTTGGTAGAGAAGCCCAATGATGACCAAAACGTCATTGGAACCAAATGGGTGTTTCGGAACAAGCAAGATGAAGATGGACAAGTCATCCGCAACAAGGCTCGCCTCAGTAGCACAAGGTTACACACAAGTCGAAGGTATGGACTATGGTGAGACCTATGCCCCCGTTGCTAGACTTGAGCCCATTCGCATTCTTCTTGCTTATGCCAACCACCATGACATTACTCTCTATCAAATGGACATTAAAAGTGCTTTCCTAAATGGAGAAATTGAGGAGGAAGTATTTGTGAAACAACCTCCTGGATTTGTGAATCCTAAAAAGCCTAATCATGTTTACAAAATGCACAAAGCTCTTTATGGTCTTAAACAAGCTCCTAGAGCTTGGTACAAATGCTTGACTAGCTTTCTTCTTGAAAAAGGATTTGAGATTGGAAAAATAGACTCAACGCTATTCACGAAAAGGGTTGACGGTGAACTATTTGTGTGCCAAATATATGTTGATGATATTATCTTTGGTTCAACTAACCCCCATTTTAGTGAGAAGTTTGGAAAGCTTATGTCGGAGAAGTATGAGATGTCCATGATGAGTGAACTCAAGTTCTTCCTTGGGTTGCAAATCAAGCAATCTAAGGAGGGTACTTTTGTCTCACAAACAAAGTACACTAAGGATCTCTTCAAGAAGTTCAACATGCAAGAGAGCAAAGGTATGAGAACCCCATGCCTACTAGTGGACATAATGACTTGACTAAAGATGGAGAACCTGTTGATCAAAAGGTTTATCGATCCATGATTGGTTCTCTACTATATCTCTGTGCTTCTCGTCCTGACATAATGTTGAGTGTATGCATGTGTGCTCGATATCAAGCAGCCCCTAAAGAATGTCATCTTAAAGCTGTTAAAAGAATTGTGAGATATTTGATACACACACCTAACTTTGGCATTTGGTATCCTAAGAGGGCCTCTTTCGATCTTGTTGGCTATTCCGACTCGGACTATGCCGGAGACAAGATTGATAGAAAGTCAACTTCGGGTACGTGTCAATTTCTCGGTCGATCCCTTGTATCTTGGTCATCCAAGAAGCAAAATTCGGTATCATTATCTACTGCCGAAGCAGAATATATTGCTGCTGGTTCGTGTTGTGCTCAGTTGCTATGGATGACACAAACGCTTAAGGATTATGGGATACATGTGAGACATGTTCCTTTGCTTTGTGACAATGAGAGTGCGATTAAGATTGGACACAATCCTGTGCAACACTCTCGCATGAAACACATTGAAGTTCGTCACCATTTTATTCGTGATCACATTGCTAAGGGTGACATTGATCTTAAGCATGTTCGTACTGACAAACAGCTTGCAGATATCTTCACAAAACCACTTGATGAGAAAGTGTTTTGTCGCTTAAGGAGTGAGTTGAACATCATTGATGCTTCAAACTTGGAGTGAAAACTTCATTGATGCATGCAAGGCATGAGCCTAATTGACTAATCCATGATATTTCTCTTATGATGATGATCATATGTCTTGGACACATTTGCCCCCTTGTATTGCATCTAACTCCTTGCAGGTACTTGGATGGTCTACATTCAACAAGATTACCACACACTCAAATCATGAGTAATCTTGTCATTGACCAAGTATCTAGCTCTTTGGGAAGTTGAGTTCAAGGAACAAAATTCTACATATCCTTTTTGACACCATATACTTCTAGTACTTCACTCATGTCATCTTGGATATTCTTGAGTATTTCCTTGCTTGCCTAACCCATGTAGGAAGATGAACTATACAATTGAAAATGGTGCTCCAACTTCACATTCTATGAGCATCAACATCAAGTTCACCTACATGAGCACAAGCAACAACAAGCCCAAGGTATGTTTTTCACATCTTGCAGAAGCTTTGCTCAAAGTCATGAGTACAAGCAGCTTCATAAGATGTGATCACATCAAATGCTTAATCGAAAAATGGCAACCCCATTTTGAGCTTAAACGATGAGTATGACCTATGATCAAATGTTCTCATTTGACTCCTAAGTCAATATACTCAAACATAGGTGACCTAGTCGCCGACCCCTGTCTAGATGAAGTACATATGTTTTGGAGTTTCTCTGCTTTTCTCATTGAGTTTTCTTGCTTATTTTCAAAAAAAAAACTTCATCTAGCAATCCTTCTATTTCAATTTCTTTTGTTCTTGTGTATATCTTTTTGGCTCTGATCAAATCCCAGAAAATCTTTTACAAATTCATTGCAAATCTTTTGAAACATTCCTTGCAAAGTGAGCTGAATTATTTCTACATTTCCTTGGAATTAAGCTCGGTGTCACCGACTTAAAACCTTCGGTCTGACCGAAAAAGGATCTGCCCTAAGTCTCTGACTTTCGGACTCACCGATCCATATCAATTCGGTGTCACCGATTTACATTCACCAGGAAATCATCTTATGCAGCTCAACTCAATGATTCTTTCTGCATGTTTCTTATTGAACAAGTTGTGATTCTTAAGGATCCCACTTCTTTCCTTCCATCTTTCCTGCCCTTCCTGGTTTACTGTCCTTTTCGGCACTTGATGTCAAAGGGGGAGAAGATTTAGGGGGAGCTTAGGGGGAGATTGGAGGATAAGGGGAGAAAAGAAAATTTAAAGGGAGAAGAAAACAATCTTACCTTAAGGGGGAGAGGATCACATCAAAGCTTTGCCATATTTCACTATGATAACACATTTGGCATTATTCTTTTGATTTTTGCTCCTCTTGCTCTCACAATTGGTATCTTATGAAAAGCACAATTGGTATCTTATGAAAAGCAAAATCTTTCAGAGCTCATTGAAAATCTTTCAGTCTTGGGAGACATGTTTGCTGATTCAAGCTAGTGCTCAACATGAGACACTCCTTATACATGTCATCCCTGGCTTGGTACTCTTGATGTCCTTGCTATTGGTTGAAGAACTACTCTTGTGTTATCTAACCTTGTTTTCTCAAGTTTATTTCTTCAGGTACAATGCCAAGGAACTTCAACGTAAGTATATGCATCTTGCAGAATGTGCATGATGGTGACTTGCTTGTGAATACTTGTTTGCAAGAAATCACCATGCACATATGCATCATCACTCATTTATCCTCATCTGCTCCGACGCATATAGCCAAGCTACATGTAGCACATCTTGCTTTTCTCTCATGTGTGCTTGTGGTAGACCAAAACCAAAAATCTAAAATCTTGCACACTTGTAGGGGGAGCCTGTGTACTACATGTTTGTCAAAGCTTTAATGATAATCCTGTCTTTCTTTTAGTAAGCTTTGATATCTTATTTTGTGTGTTGCCATCAATTACCAAAAGGGGAGATTGAAAGCACATTTGCTCCCTAGGTGGTTTTGGTAATTAATGACAACATACTTTGTGGTTGGACTAATGCTTTCATCAAGTATGTTTCAGAAAGTCAATCACTCTGCATGGCAAAAGGACTAGAAAGGTGGACCCCTAGGATGCTAAGGAAAGGATTGGCAAAAGCTCAAGACTCCATTTGTTTTAGTGATCCAAGATCACATTGAGTCCATAGGAAAGCCAATACTATTAAAAGGGATGAGGTTATGATGATGATCTGGTTGCTCAAAGTGCTTAGTGATTTATCTCTCAAACTATCAGCAATCTTTCATTCCAACATATACCCATAAGTAATCTCGGTCCCACCGATTCCATAAACCAGTCACCGAGATGAACCACCTCAGCCATATACCCAAACCCTAATAATTTCGGATTTTCCGATTCCAAACTCGGTCATACGAAATTGGTGTTGCCAAGCTTCAGAACCTTCAGACTCAAATCGGTGTCACCGAGATGAGAAAGTCGGTCCCACCGAGATTGGCAAACCCTAGACTTTGGAAGAATCGGACTAACCGAGATTGTATTTTGGTCCCACTGAAAATCCCAACGCTCACAAGATTTGAACTTTCGGTCTCACCGAGTTGTCAACTTCGGTCCGACCGAGATTGGTCAAATGTGTGTAACGGTTGGATTTTGTGTGGAGGCTATAAATACCCTCCACCTCCTCTTCATTTGTGGAGAGAGCCATCGAAAGAACTACCACTCCTACCTTACATTTCTGAGAAGAAAACTACCTACCCTTGTGTTGAGATCAAGTTGCTCCACTCCCACCATATGAAACTTGATTTCTAGCCTTCCCAAGTTGCTTTCCACTCAATCCTTTCTTCCACCACAGCCAAATCAGTGAGGAGAGTTGAGTGTTGGGGAGATTATCATTTGAAGCACAAGAGCAAGGAGTTCATCATCACCAACACCATCTATTACCTTTTGGAGGGTGGTGCCTCCTAGATTGGTTAGGTGTCGCTTGGGAGCCTCCGTCAAGATGTGGAGTTGAACCAAGAAGTTTGTAAGGGCAAGGAGATCGCCTACTTCGTGAAGATCTACCCCGAGTAAGGCTAGTCCTCCGTGGACGTAGGCCATGATGGCATAGACAAGGTTGCTTCTTCGTGGACCCTTCGTGGGTGGAGCCCTCCGTGGACTCTCGCAGCCGTTACCCTCCGTGGGTTGAAGTCTCCATCAACGTGGATTGACGATAGCACCACCTATCGGAACCACGAGAAAAATCTCCGTGTCTCCAAATTGCGTTTGCTCTTCACAATCTCTCCCTTACTACTTGTGCAATTTACTTTCCGCTGCCCATACTCTAGAATTGCATGTGTAGTATGTTGCTCGACTTGTATGCATGATGCTTGACTTGATCTTCATTGTGAACTTGCTAAAAACTTGTTCTAATCAAAAGGCTAAACTTTTATCTTGTCGAGTTGTCTAATCACCCCCCCTCTTGACACTCTTGCCTTCAACGATCCTACACTTCTAGAATAGGATTACCGTACCACTCTGGTGCCTATCTTACTCTGGTAGACCTATGAGGTTCAGTAGAAAGTTGATCTGAAGTTTCATGATCAATATCATTAGCTTCCTCACTAATTGGTGTAGTTATCACAAGAACCGGTTCCTGTGATGGACTACTTTCCAATAAGGGAGCGGGTACAGTTACCTCATCAAGTTCTACTTTCCTCCCACTCACTTCTTTCGAGAGAAACTCCTTCTCTAGAAAGGATCTGAATTTAGCAACGAATATCTTGCCCTCAGATCTATGATAGAAGGTGTACCCAATAGTCTCTTTTGGGTATCCTACGAAGACACATTTCTCCGATTTGGGTTCGAGCTTATCTGGTTGAAGTTTCTTCACATAACCATCGCAGCCCCAAACTTTAAGAAACGACAAATTTTGTTTCTTGCTAAACCACAGTTCATAAGGCGTCATCTCAACGGATTTTGATGGTGCCCTATTTAACGTGAATGCGGCCGTCTCTAAAGCATAACCCCAAAACGATAGCGGTAAATCAGTAAGAGACATCATAGATCGCACCATATCTAGTAAAGTACGATTACAACGTTCGGACACACCATTTCGTTGTGGTGTTCCGGGTGGCGTGAGTTGTGAAACTATTCCGCATTGCTTCAAATGTAAACCAAACCCGTAACTCAAATATTCTCCTCCACGATCAGATCGTAGAAATTTATTTTCTTGTTAAGATGATTTTCCACTTCATTCTAAAATTCTTTGAACTTTTCAAATGTTTCAGACTTGTGTTTCATTAAGTAGATATACCCATATCTGCTCAAATCATCTGTGAAGGTGAGAAAATAACGATACCCGCCGCGAGCCTCAATATTCATTGGACCACAAACATCAGTATGTATGATTTCCAACAAATCAGTTGCTCGCTCCATAGTTCCGGAGAACGGCGTTTTAGTCATCTTGCCCATGAGGCACGGTTCGCAAGTACCAAGTGATTCATAATCAAGTGATTCCAAAAGTCCATCAGTATGGAGTTTCTTCATGCGCTTTACAATCGATATGACATAAACGGCAAGTACACAAATAAGTTGCACTATCATTATCAACTCTGCATCTTTTGGCTTCAACATTATGAATATGTGTATCACTACTATCGAGATTCAATAAAAATAGACCACTCTTCAAGGGTGCATGACCATAAAAGATATTACTCATATAAATAGAACAACCATTATTCTCTCGATTTAATGAATAACCGTCTCGCATCAAACAAGATCCAGATATATTGTTCATGCTCAACGCCGCACCAAATAACAATTATTTAGGTCTAAAACTAATCCCGATGGTAGATGTAGAGGTAGCGTGCCGACCGCGATCACATCGCCTTTGGAACCATTTCCCACGCGCATCGTCACCTCGCCCTTAGCCAATCTTCGCTAATCCGTAGCCCTGCTTCGAGTTGCAAATATTAGCAATGTAACCAGATTAAATACCTGTGTACTATCATGAGCATTAGTAAGGTACACATCAATAACATGTATATCACATATACCTTTGTTCACTTTGCCATCCTTCTTATCCGCCAAATACTTGGGGCAGTTCCGCTTCGAAGTCGATCCGCTTGCAAAAAAGCACTCGATCTCGTGCTTAGGTCTAGACTTGGGTTTCTTCTCTTGAGCAGCAACTTGTTTGATGTTCTTCTTGAAGTTCCCCTTCTTCTTCCCTTTGCCCTTTTTCTTGAAACTGGTGGTCTTGTTGACCATCAACACTTGATGCTCCTTCTTGATTTCTACCTCCGCGACTTTTAGCATTGCGAAGAGCTCGAGAATAGTCTTGTCCATCCCTTGCATATTATAGTTCATCACGAAGCTCTTGTAGCTTGGTGGCGTGATTGAAGAATTTCGCAATAACACTATCATCGTGAAGATTAACTCCCATTGAATCAAGTGATTATTATACCCGCACATTTTGAGTATGTGTTCACCGACGTAATTATTCTCCTCCATCTTACAGCTATAGAACTTATTGGAGACTTCATATCTCTCAATCCGGGCATTTGCTTGAAATATTAACTTCAACTCCTGGAACATCTCATATGCTCCATGACGTTCAAGACCCGGTTCCATGCCGTAAAGCATGGCACACTAAACTATCGAGTAGTCATCAGCTTTGCTCTGCCAGACGTTCTTAACATCCTCAGTTGCATCACCAAAGAGGTTCGGCACCCAGCGGTGCTTCCAGATTTAATTCTTCTATGCAGCAATGAGGATAATCCTCAGGTTGCGGACCCAGTCCGTGTAATTGCTACCATCATCTTTCAACTTAGCTTTCTCAAGGAACGCATTAAAATTCAACGGAACATCAGCACGAGCCATCTATCTACAACAAACATAGACAAGAAAAATACTATCAGGTACTAAGTTCATGATAAATTTAAGTTCAATTAATCATATTACTTAAGAACTCCTACTTAGACAGACATCTCTCTAGTCATCTAAGTGATCACGTGATCCAAATCAACTAAACCATGTCCGATCATCACGTGAGATGGAGTAGTTTCAATGGTGGACATATCTATGTTGATCATATCTACTATATGATTCAGGTTTGACCTTTCGGTCTCCGTGTTCCGAGGCCATATCTGTATATGCTAGGCTCGTCAGGTTTAACCTGAGTATTTCGCGTGTGCAACTGTTTTGCACCCGTTGTATTTGAACGTAGAGCCTATGACACCCGATCATCACGTGGTGTCTCAACACGAAGAACTTTCACAACGGTGCATACTCAGGGAGAACACTTCTTGATAATTTAGTGAGAGATCATCTTAAAATGCTACTGAGGGAGTCCTGGACTGGGGGGTGTCCGGACAGCCGGACTATCATCGTCCGCCGGACTCCAAGACTACGAAGATACAAGATTGAAGACTCCATCCCGTGTCCGGATGGGACTTTCCTTGGCGTGGAAGGCAAGCTTGGCGATACGGATATGTAGATCTCCTACCATTGTAACCGACTCTATGTAACCCTAGCCCTCTCCGGTGTCTATATAAACCGGAGGGCTTTAGTCTGTAGGACAACATACATTACAACAATCATACCATAGGCTAGCTTCTAGGGTTTAGCCTCCTTGATCTCGTGGTAGATCCACTCTTGTACTACCCATATCATCAATATTAATCAAGCAAGACGTAGGGTTTTACCTCCATCGAGAGGGCCCAAACCTGGGTAAAAACATCGTGTCCCTCGCTCCTGTTACCATCCGCCTAGACGCACGCCGGGACCCCTACCCGAGATCCGCCGGTTTTGACACGACATTGGTGCTTTCATTGAGAGTTCCTCGTGTGTCGCCACCGATAGGCTTGATGGCATCTTCAACCAACAACACCGCCCGGGTGAGACTTTTCTCCCGGACAGATCTTCAGATTCGGCGGCCGCGCGATCAAGGGCTAATTCACTTGGCCATCCGGAGCAGGTCGAAGCTACGCCCGGCCGTCAGTCGATTCGAAGCCTAAACTTCACGGCCGATGTCCGCGGAGACTTGATCTTCGACGGACTCGAGCCACGCCAAGCGCCACCAAGACCGGGACGATGGGCATGATCTAGCTCGCCACCGAACAAAGTGCCTTGGTGGCCGCACACGGATCCGCTTCGGCCATTAGTCCGGAGCCGATCGCCCAGATCGGGGGCCGGTGGATAGACGCCGCCCTGGGGGCTTCAACATCCATGGTGATGGAACAGAACACTAATCTTGTCCCCTGCGAAACTCGTGATTCCGAGGCGCCGGACTCCTTGCCGGACTCCGAACCTCCCGCGCCCCTACCAATCGATTCGGATTGGGCGCCGGTTATGGAATTCACCGCCACGGACATCTTCCAATACTCGCCTTTTGGCGATGTCCTGAATTCACTAAAGCATCTCTCGTTATCAGGAGAGTCCTGGCCGGACTATGGCCAGGATGGTTTGGGTACGGACGACGAAGAAATTCAGAGCCCACCCACCACCCACTTTGTAGCCACTGTCGACGATCTAACCGACATGCTAGACTATTTACTCCACGACATCGACGCTATGGACGATTTATGCCGGAGATTTAACAGAACCAGCGCCTGAGGCAATCGAAGACCACCTCGTCATACGACATATATATGGTGGACACCCCAAAAGACGGGACGGCGAAGAAGCAATGGAGGCAGACTCTTTAAAGAAGCAGCCCAAACGCCAAGGCCACGCGCTCTAAATCCCGCCACAAAGAAGAATGGAGATTCCGCAGGAGATAATAATACTCCAGAGAGTGCCGAAGACAATCCCTCCAAAGAAGACTCAGCGCAGGAGGATGCAGAAGCAAGCCCTCACGAGAGGGCGGCAGACGAAGAGGTTGAGGATCATAACTATATGCCTCCCTCCGAAGACGAAGTAAGTGAAGGAAATATGCCCTAGAGGCAATAATAAAGTTATTATTTATTTCCTTATTTCATGATAAATGTTTATTATTCATGCTAGAATTGTATTAACCGGAAACATAATACATGTGTGAATACATAGACAAACAGAGTGTCACTAGTATGCCTCTACTAGACTAGCTTGTTAATCAAAGATGGTTAAAGTTTCCTAACCATAGACAAAGGAGTTGTCATTTGATTAACAAGGTCACATCATTAGTTGAATGATCTGATTGACATGACCCATTCCATTAGCTTAGCACCCGATCGTTTAGTATGTTGCTATTGCTTTTATCCATGACTTATACATGTTCCTATAACTATGAGATTATGCAACTCTCGTTTACGGAGGAACACTTTGGTACTACCAAACGTCACAACGAATCGGGTGATTATAAAGGAGTACTACAGTGTCACCAAAGGCGATGTTGGGTTGGCGATTTCGAGATTAGGATTTGTCACTCCGATTGTCGGAGAGGTATCTCTGGGCCCTCTCGGTAATGCACATCACTAAAGCCTTGCAAGCATTACAACTAATGAGTTAGCTGTGAGATGATGTATTACGGAACGAGTAAAGAGACTTGCCGGTAATGAGATTGAACTAGGTATTGGATACCGACGATCGAATCTCGGGCAAGTAACATACCGATGACAAAGGGAACAACGTATGTCGTTATGCGGTCTGACCGATAAAGATCTTCGTAGAATATGTAGGAGCCAATATGGGCATCCAGGTCCCGCTATTGGTTATTGACCGGAGACGTGTCTCGGTCATGTCTACATTGTTCTCGAACCGTAGGGTCCGCACGCTTAAGGTTTCGATGATGGTTATATTATGAGTTTGTGTATTTTGATGTACCAAGGAGTTCGAGTCCGGATGTGATCACGGACATGACGAGGAGTCTCAAATGGTCGAGACATAAAGATTGATATATTGGACAGCTATATTCGACACGGAAAGGTTCCGGAGAAAACCGGAGTGCCGAGGGGTTACCGAACCCCCGGGAAGTAATGGGCCTTAATGGGCCAAGAGGGAAGAGAGAGGGCTGCGCCAGGAGGTGGCGCGCCCCCCCCCCCATGGGGAGTCCGAATAGGACAAGGAGGGGGGCGCCCCTTTCCCTCTCCCTCTCCTCTCCTTCCTTCCCCTTCCTCCTTCCTAGTTAGACTAGGAAAGGGAGTCCTACTCCCACTAGGAGGAGGACTCCCTCCTTGGCGCGCCTCTAGGGCCGGCCGCCCTCCCTCTTGCTCCTTTATATACGGGGCAGGGGGCACCCTAGGACACACAAGTTGATCCTTGAGATCGCTCCTTAGCCGTGTGCGGTGCCCCTCCACCATAATCCACCTCGGTCATATCGTTGTGGTGCTTAGGCGAAGCCTGCGTCGATAGAACATCAAGATCGCCACCACGCCGTCGTCCGACGGAACTCTCTCTCCCGGAGCTTTGCTGGATCGGAGCCCGAGGAGCGCACCGAGCTGTACGTGTGTCAAGAACTCGGAGGCGCCGGAGTAACGGCGCTGGGATTGGTTGGATCGCGAGGAGAACGTCGACTACTTCCTCTACGCTGTGATCGCTTCCGCTTCACTCGAGGGTGCGTAGACAACACTCTCCCTCTCGTTGCTATGCATCACCATGATCTTGCGTGTGAGGGAAATTTTTGAAATTACTACGCTCCCCAACAAAGGCATCCGAGCCTAGGTTTTATGGTTTGATGTTTTGCACGAGTAGAACACAAGTGAGTTGTGGACGATACAAGTCATACCGCCTACCAGCATGTCATACTTTGGTTCAGCGGTATTGTGAGATGAAGCGCCCGGACCGACATTACGCGACGCTTACGCGAGACTGGTTTCACTGCTACGAGCACTCGTGCTTAAAGGTGGCTGGCGGGTGTCTGTCTCTCTCACTTTAGTTGAACCGAGTGTGGCTACGCCCGTCCTTGAGAAGGTTAAACGAGTCTATTTGACGAAGTATCGCTGTGGTTTTGATGCGTGAGGTAAGATTGGTTCTTGCTTAAGCCCGTAGCAGCCACGTAAAATTTGCAACAACAAAGTAGAGGACGCCTAACTTGTTTTTGCAGGCATGTTGTGATGTGATATGGTCAAGACGTGATGCTATATTTTATTGTATGAGATGATCATGTTTTGTAACCGGTTATCGCCAATCGGCTGGAGCCATATGGTTGTCGCTTATTGTATGAAATGCAAACGCCCTATAATTGCTTTACTTTATCACTAAGCGGTAGCGATAGTCGAGAAGTAATAGATGGCGAAACGACAACGATTCTACGATGGAGATCAAGGTGTCGCTACCGTGATTTATGGTGATCACGACGGTGCTTTGAGATGGAGATCACAAGCACAAGATGATGATGGCCATATCATATCACTTATATTAATTGCATGTGATGTTTATCCTTTATGCATCTTATCTTGCTTTGATTGACGGTAGCATTTTAAGATGATCTCTCACTAAAATTATCAAGTAGTGTTCTCCCTGAGTATGCACCATTGCCAAAGTTCGTCGTGCCGAGACACCACGTGATGATCGGGTGTGATAAGCTCTACGTCCATCTACAACGGGTGCAAGCCAGTTTTGCACACGCAGAATACTCAGGTTATACTTGACGAGCCTAGCATATGCAGATATGGCCTCGGAACACGGAGACCGAAAGGTCGAGCGTGAATCATATAGTAGATATGATCAACATAAGATGTTCACCATTGAAAACTACTCCATCTCACGTGATGATCGGTTATGGTTTAGTTGATTTGGATCACGTGATCACTTAGATGACTAGAGAGATGTCTGTCTAAGTGGGAGTTCTTAAGTAATATGATTAATTGAACTTAAATTTATCATGAACTTAGTACTTGATAGTATCTTGCTTGTCTATGTTTGTTTGTAGATAGATGGCTCGTCTTTGTTGTTCCGTTGAATTTTAATGCGTTCCTTGAGAAAGCAAAGTTGAAAGATGATGGTAGCAATTATACGGATCGGGTCCGTAATCGAGGATTATCCTCATTGGTGCACGTAAGAATTACGCCTGGATGCACCGCTGGGTGCCAACTCGCCTTGATGCAACCGACGACCTTAAGAACGTCTGGCGAGCAAAGTCGATGACTACTCTATAGTTCAAGTGCCATGCTTTACGGCTTAGAACCAGGTCTTCAACGATGTTTTGAACGTCATGGAGCATATGAGATGTTCCAGAGTTGAAGTTGATATTCCAACAGTAATGCCCGGATTGAGAGATATGAAGTCTCCAATAAGTTCTATAGCTGCAAGATGGAAGAGAATGGGTCCATCGGTGAGCACATACTCGAATGTCCGGGTATTACAATCACTTGACTCAACTGGGAGTTAATCTTCCGGATGATTGTGTCATTGACAGAATTCTTCAATCACTGCCACCAAGCTACAAAGGCTTCGTGATGAACTATAATATGCAAGGGTTGGTAAAGACTATGCCTGAGCTCTACGCAATGCTAAAAGCTGCGGAGGTAGAAATCAAGAAGGAGCATCAAGTGTTGATGGTCAATAAGACCACTAGTTTCAAGAAGAAAGGCAAAGGGAAGAAGAAGGAACTTCAAGAAGAACAGCAAGCAAGTTGCGCTCAGAGAAGAAACCCAAGTCTGGACCTAAACCTGAAATCGAGTGCTTCTACCGCAAGCGAGATCGTTCATCGAAGCGGAACTGCCCCAAGTATTTGGCGGATAAGAAGGATGGCAAGGTGAACAAAGGTATATGTGATATACATGTTATTGATGTGTACCTTACTAGAGCTCGCAGAGCACCTGGTATTTGATACTTGGTTCTGCTAATATTTGCAACTCAAAACAGGACTACGGATTAGCTTAACACCGGCTAAGGACGAGGTGACGATGCACGTGGGAAATGGTTCCAAAGTCGATGTGATCGCGGTCGGCACGCTACCTCTACATCTACCTTCGGGATTAGTTTTAGACCTAAATAATTGTTTTTTGGTGCCAGCGTTGAGCATGAACATTATATCTGGATCTTGTTTGATGCGAGACGGTTATTCATTTAAATCAGAGAATAATGGTTGTTCTATTTATATGAGTAATATCTTTTATGGTCATGCACCCTTGAAGAGTGGTCTATTTTAATGAATCTCGATAGTAGTGATACACATATTCATAATGTTGAAGCCAAAAGATGCAGAGTTGATAATGATAGTGCAACTTATTTGTGGCAATCGCTGCTTAGGTCATATCGGTATAAAGCGCATGAAGAAACTCCATATTGATGGACTTTTGGAGTCACTTGATTATGAATCACTTGGCACTTGCGAACCGTGCCTCATGGGCAAGATGACTAAAACCCCGTTCTCCAGTACTATGGAGAGAGCAACAGATTTGTTGGAAATCATACATACAGATGTATGTGGTCCGATGAATGTTGAGGCTCGTGGCGGATATCGTTATTTTCTCACCTTCACAGATGATTTAAGCAGATATGGGTATATCTACTTAATGAAACATAAATCTGAAACATTTGAAAAGTTCAAAGAATTTCAGAGTGAAGTTGAAAATCATCGTAATAAGAAAATAAAGTTTCTACGATCTGATCGTGGAGGTGAATATTTGAGTTACGAGTTTGGTCTACATTTGAAACAATGCGGAATAGTTTCGCAACTCACGCCACCCGAACACCACAACGTAATGGTGTGTCCGAACGTCAGAATCGCACTTTACTAGATATGGTGCGATCTATGATGTCTCTTACAGATTTACCGCTATCGCTTTTGGGGTTATGCTCTTGAGACGGCCGATTCACGCTGAATAGAACACCGTCAAAATCCGTTGAGACGACACCTTATGAACTATGGTTTAGCAAGAAACCAAAGTTGTCGCTTTCTTAAAGTTTGGGGATGCGATGCTTATGTGAAAAAGCTTCAACCCGATAAGCTCGAACCCAAATCGAGAAATGTGTCTTCATAGGATACCCAAAGGAGACAGTTGGGTACACCTTCTATCACAGATCCGAAGGCAAGACATTTGTTGCTAAGAATGGATCCTTTCTAGAGAAGGAGTTTCTCTCGAAAGAAGTGAGTGGGAGGAAAGTAGAACTTGATGAGGTAATCACCTTCTCCCTTATTGAAAGTAGTTTATCACGTAAACCGTTTTCGCGACATCTACACCAAATAGTGAGGAAGTTGATGATGTTGATCATGAAACTTCGATCAAGTTACTACGAAACCTCATAGATCAACCAGAGTAAGATCCGCACTGAGTGGTACGGTAATCCTGTTCGGAAGTCATGCTACTAGATCATGATGAACCTACGAACTATGAAGAAGCGATGGTGAGCCTAGATTCCACAAAATGGCTTGAGGCCATGAAATCGAGATGGGATCCATGTATTAAAACAAAGTATGGACTTTGGTTGACTTGCCCGAGGGTCGGCAAGCAATAGAAAACAAGTGGATCTTCAAGAAGAAGACCGACGCCGACGGTAATGTTCTCGTCTACAAAGCTCGACTTATCGCAAAGGGTTTTCGACAAGTTCAAGGGATTGACTACGATGAGACCTTCTCACCCGTAGCGATGCTTAAGTCTGTCCGAATCATGTTAGCAATTGCCGCATTTTATGATTATGAAATTTGGCAAATGGATGTAAAGACTGCATTCCTGAATGGATTTCTAGAAGAAGAGTTGTATATGATGCAACCAGAAGGTTTTATCGATCCAAAGCAAGCTCCAGCGATCCATTTATGGACTGGTGCAAGCATCTCGGAGTTGGAATAAACGCTTTGATAGTGTGATCAAAGCATTTGGGTTTATACAGACTTTTGGAGAAGCCTGTATTTACAAGAAAGTGAGTGGGAGCTCTGTAGCATTTCTAATATTATATGTAGATGACATATTACTAATCGGAAATGATATAGAATTTCTGGATAGCATAAAGGGATACTTGAATGAGAGTTTTTCAATGAAGGACCTCGGTGAAGTTGCTTACATATTGGGCATCAAAATCTATAGAGATAGATCAAGACGCTTAATTGGACTTTCACAAAGCACATACCTTGAAATTTTTTTGAAGAAGTTCAAAATGGATCAAGCAAAGAAAGGGTTCTTGCCTGTGTTACAAGGTGTGAAGTTGAGTAAGACTCAATGCCCGACCACCGCAGAAGATAGAGAGAAAATGAAAGATGTTCCCTATGCCTCAGCCATAGGCTCTATCATGTATGCAATGCTGTGTACGGACTGATGTGTGCCTTGCTATAAGCTTAGCAGGAGGTACCAAAGTAATCCAGAGTGGATCATTTGGACAGCGGTCAAGAACATCCCGAAATACATGAAAAGGACTAAGGATATGTTTCTCGTATATGGAGGTGACAAAGAGCTCATCGTGAACAGTTACGTTGATGCAAGCTTTGACACGATCCGGACGATTCTAAATCGCAAACCGGATCGTGTTTACACTAAGCGGAGGAGCTGTCGGTTGGTGCAGTTCTAAACAAAGCGTCGTGGCGGGATCTACATGTGAAGCGGAGTACATAGCAGCTTCGAAGCAGCTAATGAAGGAGTCGGATGAAGGAGTTCATATCCGATCTAGGTGTCATACCTAGTGCATCGGGTCCAATGAAAATCTTTTGTGACAATACTTGAGCAATTGCTTTAGCGAAGGAATCCAGATTTCACAAGAGAACCAAACACATCAAGAGACGCTTCAATTCCATCCGGGACATGGTCCAGGTGGGAGACATAGAGATTTGCAAGATACATACGGATCTGAATGTAGCAGACCCGTTGACTAAGCCTCTTCCACGAGCAAAACATGATCAGAACCAAGACTCCATGGGTGTTAGAATCATTACTATGTAATCTAGATTATTGACTCTAGTGCAAGTGGGAGATCAAGGAAATATGCCGTAGAGGCAATAATAAAGTTATTATTTATTTCCTTATTTCATGATAAATGTTTATTATTCATGCTAGAATTGTATTAACCGAAACATAATACATGTGTGAATACATAGACAAGCAGTGTCACTAGTATGCCTCTACTAGACTAGCTTGTTAATCAAAGATGGTTAAAGTTTCCTAACCATAGACAAAGGAGTTGTCATTTGATTAACAAGGTCACATCATTAGTTGAATGATCTGATTGACATGACCCATTCCATTAGCTTAGCACCCGATCGTTTAGTATGTTGCTATTGCTTTTATCCATGACTTATACATGTTCCTATAACTATGAGATTATGCAACTCCCGTTTACCGGAGGAACACTTTGGGTACTACCAAACGTCACAACGTAACTGGGTGATTATAAAGGAGTACTACAGGTGTCACCAAAGGCAGATGTTGGGTTGGCGTATTTCGAGATTAGGATTTGTCACTCCGATTGTCGGAGAGGTATCTCTGGGCCCTCTCGGTAATGCACATCACTTAAGCCTTGCAAGCATTGCAACTAATGAGTTAGCTGTGAGATGATGTATTACGGAACGAGTAAAGAGACTTGCCGGTAATGAGATTGAAACTAGGTATTGGATACCGACGATCGAATCTCGGGCAAGTAACATACCGATGACAAAGGGAACAACATATGTCGTTATGCGGTCTGACCGATAAAGATCTTCGTAGAATATGTAGGAGCCAATATGGGCATCCAGGTCCCGCTATTGGTTATTGACCGGAGACGTGTCTCGGTCATGTCTACATTGTTCTCGAACCGTAGGGTCCGCACGCTTAAGGTTTCGATGACGGTTATGTTATGAGTTTGTGTATTTTGATGTACTGAAGGAGTTCGGAGTCCCGAATGTGATCACGGACATGACGAGGAGTCTCGAAATGGTTGAGACATAAAGATTGATATATTGGACGGCTATATTCGGACACCGGAAAGGTTCCGGAAGTTTCGGAGAAACCGGAGTCTTGGGAAGGGTTACCGAACCCCGTGAAGTAATGGGCCTTAATGGGCCAAGAGGGAAGAGAGAGGGCTGCGCCAGGAGGTGGCGCGCCCCCCCCCCCATGGGGAGTCTGAATAGGACAAGGAGGGGGGGCGCGGCCCCCCTTTCCCTCTCCCTCTCCCTCTCCTTCCTTCCCCCTTCCTCCTTCCTAGTTAGACTAGGAAAGGGTTGTCCTACTCCCACTAGGAGGAGGACTCCCCTCCCTTGGCGCGCCCTCTAGGGCCGGCCGGCCCTCCCCCTTGATCCTTTATATACGGGGGCAGGGGGCACCCTAGGACACACAAGTTGATCCTTGAGATCGTTCCTTAGCCGTGTGCGGTGCCCCCCTCCACCATAATCCACCTCGGTCATATCGTTGCGGTGCTTAGGCGAAGCCCTGCGTCGGTAGAACATCAAGATCGTCACCACGTCGTCGTGCTGACGGAACTCTCTCTCCCCAGAGCTTTGCTGGATCAGAGCCCGAGGAGCGTCACCGAGCTGTACGTGTGTCAAGAACTCGGAGGCGCCGGAGTAACGGCGCTGGGATCGGTTGGATCGCGAGGAGAACGTCGACTACTTCCTCTACGTTGTGATCGCTTCGCTTGATCTCACGAGGGTGCGTAGACAACACTCTCCCCTCTCGTTGCTATGCATCACCATGATCTTGCGTGTGCGTAGGAAATTTTGAAATTACTACGTTCCCCAACAAGAAGCCTCAACGATGATGAATTCGCTGCACGAGGATCCCGTCGAACAAGAGCGCTTCAAGCGCAGCTTATCGCCACAAAGAAACAGCCTAAAGAAAAGCAGCAACAACTTTCAAGCTAATCAGACCTGCTGGCGATCAATGGACCGAGGTCCTCGCGTCAAGAGTATAAACTTGAACGCCCTCCAAAAGTTACCTAAGACGCAAGCTGCTCCCCGATTAGAGGAGGAAGCATACATACCTCCATCACCAGCAAGACGATATGGCTGACCGACCACCCGTGGTCGTGACGAAGAGGCATCCAAGCCTCCACCAAGACCGTACCCGCATCGCTCCAAAAGTACGCCAAGAGGGAACGCGCCGGACTTGCGAGACATATTGGAGGACAAAGCAAGGCAATCCAGATCCATCTACGGATCACGTGGGCGCCCTACGACCCACAATGAATACCGTCGCGCCGGATACAATAACCCCGGCCGGGCCGAACACAGCAGACAGTGCTCTCTCGAGCTGCGTCGCGATATTGCTCAATACAAAGGTGCCGCACACCCACTATACTTCACTGACAAAGTAATGGATCACCAAATCCCCGAAGGGTTTAAACCCGTAAACATTGAATCTTATGATGGCACAACAGACCCCGCGGTTTGGATCGAAGATTATCTTCTCCACATCCATATGGCCCGCGGCGACGATCTCCATGCCATCAAGTATCTCCCACTCAAGCTTAAAGGACCAGCTCGGCATTGGCTAAACAGCCTGCCCGCATTCCTAGACAACTTCCAGGGCACGTATGTGCGACCACTAGACGCCGATGACCTAAGCCACATTATTCAGCAGCCAGACGAATCGGCCAGACAATTCTGGACACGGTTCTTGACAAAGAAAAACCAAATCGTGGACTGTCCGGACGCAGAGGCCCTTGCAGCCTTCAAACATAACATCCGGGACGAATGGCTAGCCCGGCACCTGGGGCAGGAAAAGCCGAAATCTATGGCATCCCTCACATCATTAATGAAACGCTTCTGCACGGGAGAGGACAGCTGGCTAGCTCGCAGCAACAATCTCCGCAAAAATTCTGGCAGTCCGGATACCAAGGACAACAACGGCAGGTCACGTCGAAACAAAAACAAATGCCACATTAACGGCGACGATAAGGAGGATACGGGAGTCAACGCCGGATTCCGAGGCTCTAAACCCGGTCAGCGGAAGAAGCCGTTCAAAAGAACCACTTTGGGTCCGTCCAATTTGGACCGAATACTCGACCGCTTATGCCAGATACATGGCACCCCTGAAAAACCAGCTAATCGCACTAATAGAGATTGCTGGGTGTTCAAGCAGGCAGGCAAGTTAATTGCCTAAAACAACGACAAGGGGCTGAACAGTGACGACGAGGAAGAGACCCGACCGCCGAACAATAGAGGACAGAAGGGTTTTCCCCCACAAGTGCGGATGGTGAACATGATTTACTCGACCCATATACCCAAGAGGGAGAGGAAACGCGCACTAAGGGGCGTCTCTGGCGATGGAGCGATCGCCAAGTTCAATCCATGGTCCTCTTGTCCGATCACTTTCGATCGAAGAGACCATCCGACCAGCATACGCCATGGCGGATTCGCCGCATTGGTTTTAGACCCAATCGCGATGGATTTCACCTCACGAGTCCCGATGGACGGCGGCGTGCTGAACCTGCTTTATCGTGATACAAGTCGCAAAATGGGCATAGACCCTCAAGGATTAAACCTACAAAGACAACCTTTAAAGGTGTCATACCAGGAGTGGAAGCCAACTGTGCAGAGCTCTCGTCCCACACCGAAGTGGTCTTGGATCCCGGATAATTTCCGGCGAAGAGTTAATCTTCGACATAGTCCCGTTTCGCAGCGGCTATCACGCTCTGCTCGGATGAACCGCATTTGCAAAATTCAACGCGGTGCCGCATTATGCATACCTAAAGCTCAAGATGCCAGGCCCTCGCGGAGTCATCACGGTCAATGGGAATACGGAACGCTCCTCCGAATGGAGGAACATACAACTCTCTCGCGCGGAAGTACGAGCAGCCTTCTAAGGCAATTCTCGAGTCCGACCGTTAAAGGCGGATACAAACAAAAGCGCGCCGAGCAATGCCAACCAAGACCACTGGCGCGATTAGAGCACGCGTAGCAATGCGTCCCCAACCCTCGCCCGCGCATGATCGCAAGAATAACACTCCGCGTACATCATTACGCTTTGGAGATACCATGGGCACAGGGGAAGGGGCACGATCGCAACGGACCCAGAGTGCGGTTCGACCACACCTTGGGCTCGCAAGTGTGCCCCCCCTTTTTTTCCCTTCTTTGTGTACACAGGACTCCGTTAACCAGAGGACCTGTCCGGCGATGAACCTGCCGAACTCATGATGCAACAGTCAGGGACGAAAGAAGGCTGCGACGAACACTCAGGTGGTCTCAATTACGAGCATTACATTCGATTATATACACCAAGTCCGCAGCTCACCCCTGAAGGGGGACATGTTTACCTAGTCCAAATCCCTTGCTTACCGCACTATTTGTATCAGTCCGCACTCATAGCAGATTTCCTTTAATAAATAATGCAGCACTTTTATTTCGCAATTACATCACCTTTTTATTTATATGTTCATTACATGACATCTTGCACCCGTATATTTTGGTACGGCCGAATATGCCAGGGGCTTCTGTTCCCCAAATTATGGCGTGATAAAGTCCGAACACTTTCATAAGTGCGGCACCCCAAACTTATAGCATTATATGAATCGGCTCCGAATCATGTCTTGGGTCAATAGTTGGGTTTGCCCGGCCCCCGTTTTGGTGCCTTACGTTCCGTTCATTGGCTAAGGTAGCACTGGGAGAACCACTGCGATTGCGCCCGGTTGAGCCGGGCGGCGCCTCGATGGAGAAAGCTAAACCGGCCGGGCATGATAAGGCGAGAGACGGTCATTGTTCAAGAGGTTTTTCGGTCCTTAAAGACTCACGCCGCTTGACGAAGTTCGGACAATGTCCGATTTAAGGCGTGGATAGCGCCCGGATTCGGTCTTCCGAATACCAAGGGCTTCGCCGAAATTTAAAATTATAGAATTCTATGGCTAAGTGAGAGTGTTCAAGCATTATAAGTCCGGTTGCCTTGTTCGTTGTGTTGAGCGCCTCCCTAGATGGACCCAAAAATGGGAACAAGAGTGCTCAAGTTTATCCCAACACCCCAAAGACTGTGGCTTGGGGGCTAAAGCCAACGACTTGCCATCTCTGAGATTTTATAAACGGCCGCACAGAAGGTAATATTTTAAATTAAACAAGCGTTGCTTAAACGCGCACATGAACAAAGTTTCAGCGCGAGATAATGCATAACGAGTTTACTCAAAGATTACATTTAGGGGCACTCATCCGCAATATCGCGGGCTCCCTTGAGACAGTTTTATAATACATCTCGGCGTGCGATACTCCTTGCCCGGTGGCGGTGGGTCCGTGAAAGCTTCTCGCATCCAACTTGCCCCAATGCACCTTTGTGCGGGCAAGGGCCCGACGAGCACCTTCAATACTGGCGAGCGCTTTGATAACCTCCACCCAGGGCACGCATCCACCAGCCGCCGCGACAAGGCGAAGTAGCTTCGGGCATGGCCTGTCCAGAACCACACCGGACTATAAGGCCCTTCATGGCCTCCTCGGCTACCTTGTGGAGTTCGACCAGCCGCTTCACCGGTCGCTTGGGGGCACGGATGGCGGCCTCAAAGATCTTGAGACCGAAGACCTTCTCCGTCGAGCTCCCTCCTCGCCACGATAGAATGCGGCGGCATCGGACGCCTCTGTGGCAGATCTGCAAACGCCTCGAGAGCTCGAGCGCGGTAAGTGTAAGGTAGTTTACATTAACATGCCTGCTTTGCATGAAAAACGCCTTACCCACCGCTATCTTCTTTATATCCTCAACCTCCTGAAGGGCCTTGGGCCTCGGCCTTGGCTGACTTGGCACTTTCGAGAGCCGAGGCAAGCTCGGACTCTCGAGTCTTGGAGTCACGCTCCAAACTCTCATGCCTCTCCATGGGAGCCTGGAGCTCTTGCCGTACTTCCGCCACCCGTGCCTCCTGCTTTTCTCACTCTGCCCGTTCATGCGGCAAGACGTTCGCTCGCCGCAGACCTGCCCTCCTTCAGGCTACCACCTCGTTAGTGGCCCTGCAATACCCATATTATCCTTGTTAATTTTATTGCAACCAAAATCCTTTTCTGTAAGGTAACCATTCAAAGTGGTGTGACTCACCTTCTTTGTCCTCGAGCTGCTTCTTGGCATGGCCGAGCTCTTGCTCGGACCGCTCGAGATACTTTTTCAGCACATCGACCTCCGCCATTAGTGCGGCAGAGGTCAGCAGCGCAGCCTGCAAACCCATATTGACATATTTTAAGCAACCCTGCGTATATCTTGTTAGATCCTCAGTCCGGCTTTTTCTTTCCGAACACCGAACTGAGCATCAGGGGCTACTGTCTATGCGGTATTACATTACATTATTTTAACTTCTTACCTCAAAGCCTGTTAGAAGGTTGTTTGCGAGCTTGGTCAGCCCGCTTTTGGCGAAGCTGAACCTTTGAATCACCGCACTCATGATAGTGCGGTGTTCTTCCTCAATGGAAGCGCCTTTAAGCGCCTCCAACAAGTTATCCGGCGCCTCGGTTGGGCGGAGGCCGCCCGGCGTCACGGTCTTGCCCTTCTTTGAAGGGCCGCTTGCGGACTCTGGAACCACTGCGGTTCCGATGTAGAATCCGCGCAAAGTCCGGAGGCTGCTGCGGCGCCCGAGCCTCCTCCTGATGGGTTCCTCTCTGGGATCCCACCTCGGCGTCCTCGTCGGCGCGTGGGGTATAGGCGGTCGGAAGTGAATCCACATCCGACGGGGCCAACGACCCGCTCGATGAGTCGGGGAGATCGTCATCGGCCGGACTACGGACAGAACGCGGCGTTAGAAGGACACTACGCGACATAAAATATATTGCATATCAAGGATCCGGATACTTACGATCTCGCCGGATGCCTGGCCCTTGGAGGCCACTCATCCTCGCCAATGCTGGTGTTGGCGAAACTGTCCGGGGGGATAGTTCTCCCCCTCTTGGACCCTTCGGCCTCCCCTATTGGGGAAGCCTTCCTCTTCTTCTCTCCCCCCTCCGGGAGAGAGTACTCCTCCTCCTCCTCGTCTTTGGGGGAGGAGTCCGCGTCGTCGTCAGATGCCTGATTGCGGGAACTCTTTCGAGTCCCCGCGGCCACCTTCTTGGCCTTCTTCTCCGGCACCACGTGCGGTGCCGGAACCAGCAGCCCTGCTAAACGGGCGTCCACTGGGTCTTCTGGCATGGGAGCCGGGCTGATAAGCTGCCTGGCCTTCTCCATCCATTCCTGTCAAAGGAAAGGAAGGGATGAAACCCTCTTATAATCAATTCGATTACTACAAAGTGTCCCGTAATGGGGTTGAATCACTTACCTCGTTAGTTGGATGCTGCGAGCTGAATCCGTGATCTTCCGTCGCGGATACGGGGGCTTCGGCGCCCTTAAACAGCACCCTCCAGGCGCCTTCGTATGTCATATCGAAGAGCCCGCTCAGCGCCTGGTGCTGTTCCGGATTGAACTCCCACAGATTGAATGCCCGTTCTTGGCATGGGAGAATCCGGCGGATGAGCATGACTTGGACCATGTCGACGAGCCTGAGCTTATTGCTCACCACTTCGGATGCGAGCTCGAGTCCGATCACCTCCTTCGGATCGCCCCATAGCAAGCCCTTCTCTTTCCGGGAGGTGAGCTGCGTGGGGCGCCAGATCTAAACTTCGGGGCCGCCGCCCATGTAGGCTTGCGCGCTCGGTGATGTAGAACCACCCGATTGCCACCCCTTGACGGAGTCCACGAAAGCCCCTTCGAGCCAAAGGACGTTGGGTAATTTACCCAACATGGCGCCTCCGCATTCGCTTGCGTGCCCTTCACAACCTTGACAGCGTTGAAGGTCTTGAGCCACAGGCGAAGTGGGGCGGATGCGAGGAAGGCCTCGCACCTGACGATGAACGCCGAGATGTTGAGGATGAAGTTCGCGCGGATCATGGAAATCCAGGCCGTAATAGAACATGAGCCCCGGACGAATGGATGGGCGGAAAGCCCATCCAGCGGAGGAAGTGGGGAAGGAAGACGACCCTCTCGTGAGGCCCAGGGGTGGGGATGAGCTGCCCCTCGTCGGGCAGCCGATGCGCGATATCGCCGGAGAGGTATCCGGCGCTGCGCAGCTTGGTGATGTGCTCCTCCTTAACGGTGGAGGCCAACCACCTCCCCCTCCGGACATATTCGGAGAAGGTCGGCGAGATCTTGCGAGCTTGGGCGTTGGAGCTTGAGTCTTGGAGATGTATAAGCAAAGGAGGAAGAAGGCGTGGGTGAGAAGGTAAATCCTTGTCCCTTATATATAGGCGGACGAAACTGTGCGTCCCCCACCGGCCTGGTAAAACTCGCTTATCTCCCAAGCGCCACCATCAATGGCGCGGTTTTGTTATCCACGTCCGTATTGATGAGAATCCGGAATAAGGGAACACGATCTCGCTCGACAAGGCGTGCCAAGAAACCGCTTAGCTAAGCGTCTTTGAGGTGGTATAGTAAAAATGATTCAAACAAAGGCTTGGTAGCGGTGTGATGTCACGCCGCATAATACGTCGGCAGATTGAACTAAGTGTACATTTTATTCTCTCTACGGTGGAATGTGGAATTTATTTTGCGAGCGGACACTATCCCGGTGTTCATGATCTTCTCTGGATTATTCAAGGGAGGAACCCGCCTTGCAATGCCGAACATTATCGCGCCGAACTTATCGTCATTGAAGCCTGGTTCGAGACTCTTGAGGAGTCTGGATCGGGGTGTCCGGACATCCAGACTACCATCGTCGCGGACTCCAAGACTACGAAGATACAAGATTGAAGACTCCGTCCGTGTCCGGATGGGACTTTCCTTGGCGTGGAAGGCAAGCTTGGCGTCTGGATATGTAGATCTCCTACCATTGTAACCGACTCTGTGTAACCCTAGCCCTCTCCGGTGTCTATATAAACCGGAGGGCTTTAGTCCGTAGGACAACATACATTACAACAATCATACCATAGGCTAGCTTCTAGGGTTTAGCCTCCTTGATCTCGTGGTAGATCTACTCTTGTACTACCCATATCATCAATATTAATCAAGCAGGACGTAGGGTTTTACCTCCATCGAGAGGGCCCGAACCTGGGTAAAAACATCGTGTCCCTCGTTCCTGTTACCATCCGCCTAGACGCACAGTTCGGGACCCCCTACCCGAGATCCGCCGGTTTTGACACCGACAGCTACTATCAATCAAAGCAAGATAAGAGGCATAAAGGATAAACATCACATGCAATCAATATAAGTGATATGATATGGCCATCATCATCTTGTGCTTGTGATCTCCATCTCCAAAGCACCGTCGTGATCACCATCATCACCGGCGCGACACCTTGATCTCCATCGTAGCATCGTTGTCGTTACGCCATCTATTGCTTCTACGACTATCGCTACCGCTTAGTGATAAAGTATGACATGCTGGTAAGCAGTATGACTTGTATCGCCCACAACTCACTTGTGTTATACTCGTGCATATAACATCAACGCATAAAACCTAGGCTCGGATGCCACTGTTGGGGAACGTAGTAATTTCAAAATTTTCCTACGCAAACGCAAGATCATGGTGATGCATAGCAACGAGAGGGGAGAGTGTTGTCCACGTACCCTCGTAGACCGTAAGCATAAGCGTTATGACAACGCGGTTGATGTAGTCATACGTCTTCACGATCCGACCAATGAAAGCACCGAACGTACGGCACCTCCGAGTTCAGCACACGTTCAGCTCGATGACGATCCCTGGACTCCGATCCAGCAGGGTGTCGGGGATGAGTTCCGTCAGCACGACGGCGTGGTGACGATGATGATGTTCTACCGACGCAGGGCTTCGCCTAAGCACCGCTACGACATGACCGAGGTGGAATATGGTGGAGGGGGGCACCGCACACGGCTAAGGAACGATCACGATCATCAACTTGTGTGTCTAGAGGTGCCCCCTGCCCCCGTATATGAAGGAGGGAGGGGGAGGTGCGGCCGGGCCCCTAGGGGTGCGCCCGGAGGAGTCCTACTCTTGCCTTGGTGGAGAAGGAAAGGGGGGAGGGGAAAGAGGAAAGGGGGGCGCCCCCCCCCCTTCCTTGTCCTATTCGGACTAGGGGGAGGGGGCAGGCCGGCCCTCCTCTTCTCCCTCATGGCCCATGTAGCCCATTAACCCCCGGGGGGGTTCTGGTAACCCCCCGGTACTCCGGTAAAATCCCGATTTCACCCGGAACATTTCTGATATCCAAATATAGGCTTCCAATATATCAATCTTTATGTCTCGGCCATTTTGAGACTCCTCGTCATGTCCTTGATCATATCTGGGACACCGAACAACCTTTGTTACATCAAAACTTATAAACTCATAATAAAAATGTCATCGTAACGTTAAGCGTGCGGACCCTGCGGGTTTGAGAACTATGTAGACATGACCTAGAACTGTTCCCGGTCAATAACCAATAGCGGAACCTGGATGCTCATATTGGCTCCTACATATTCTACAAAGATCTTTATCGGTCAAATCGCATAACAACATACGTTGTTCTCTTTGTGATCGGTATGTTAGTTGCCCAAGATTCGATTGTCGGTATCCAATACCTAGTTCAATCTCGTTACCGGCAAGTTTCTTTACTCGTTACGTAATGCATCATTGCGTAACTAACTCATTAGCTACATTGCTTGCAAGGCTTATAGTGATGTGCATTACCGAGAGGGCCCAGAGATACCTCTCCAACAATCGGAGTGACAAAATTTAATCTCGAAATACGCCAACTCAACATGTACCTTTGGAGACACCTGTAGAGCTCCTTTATAATCACCCAGTTACGTTGTGACGTTTGGTAGCACACAAAGTGTTCCACCGGTAAACGGGAGTTGCATAATCTCATAGTTGTAGGAACTTTGTATAAGTCATGAAGAAAGCAATAGCAACATACTAAACGATCAAGTGCTAGGCTAAGGGAATGGGTCAAGTCAATCACATCATTCTCCTAATGATGTGATCCCGTTAATCAAATGACAACACATGTCTATGGTTAGGAAACATAACCATCTTTGATTAATGAGCTAGTCAAGTAGAGGAACACTAGTGACATTATGTTTGTCTATGTATTCACACATGTATCATGATTCTGGGTAATACAATTATAGCATGAATAATAAACATTTATCATGATATGAGGAAATAAATAATAACTTTATTATTGCCTCTAGGGCATATTTCCTTCAGTGGGTGCACTCAGCGTGCCCCCACTGGTTCTATCAGCTCGGGTCGATCAGTCGACCAAAAGAGACAAAAAGGCTAACTGCCAGCAGTTAGCCACAGTTTCAAAAAAAGTTCTTCAGACCATAGTCGATTGCCAGCAGTCGACCATGGTCTCGGGGACTACACCTAGTGGGTGCACTCAGCATGCCCCCACTGGTTCCGTGATTCCACTCGACCAGATCGAGTGGACAAAGTAAAGAGAAAATTTCAAGGTATAAAGACTATAGTCGACTGCCAGCACTCCACCATAGTCTCGGGGACTACACCCAGTGGGTGCACTCAGCGTGCCCCCACCAATCCAGATATCCAATCGACACACCCAGTAGGTGTACAGATACTAAGATCTTCAGAAAGAAAAGTTTTCAGGTACCATATCCTAACAGAACAAGCGGTGATCAACTAAACTGGACATTGCTCTGAAGGGCTGAACTTGCATCATAAGCCGCTTGGCTGGCGTCTCGGATCGCCTTCACCTACTCCATCATGACCCCCGCTTGGCGTATAGCTTCTTTAGCAGCGCCTGCTTGGTCCTCTGGGATGTGGTGGGTGGAGAAAAGGAAAGGCGGATCTCCACTTTCGATGTGAAGGCGAGCACTTTCGTCGGTGACACAACAAAGGACACGGTAGTCCGAGTGGCGTTGCCCCCTCGAACCAGGCGTCTCGGTCTTGATACAACTGGCAGTCTTGCTAGCAGACGTATTCCTGTTCCTCCTCTGCCTCAGTGGCTCCTCCTCATCATCATCAGGGAGATCAATGATGATATTAGGTGGAGCTACAGAAAAGATTAAAAGTTAAAAATGAAGATCCTATCGACCGAAAGCGAAACTACAGAGATCATACCAGGGTTGGAAGTGACAGCATCCTCCATTTCTTGATCTTCATATGCGGTTGAGGTCTCGGAAATGCTTGACAACTGCGATTTGAAGTCGGTTGGTCGTGAGCAGAGTCGACCAAGAGTGTATCCATGTTAAACAAGAAAACACAAGTTATGCCATTACCCGGAAATAGTGGGAATCACCATCCTCATCTTGACCAAAGGCCTTCGTCGGTTTGATGGCGCCACTCGGGGTTGCTTGGCGCTTTCTCGGTCGGCGCGGAGAGGTCGTCAGAGGCGTTTGGTCGGCCCCTAGCGAGCACGTCCGCCTTGCCGCTTCATTGCGAGGTCATGGATGAGCATGGATCGTTTTTCAGTACGGGGAGGCTCGACTTCCTCCTCCTCTTCCTCCTCCTCTTCCTCATCAGAGCCGGCATCTTCTTCACCCTCCGCGCCGCCAGTTCCCTCCTCCTGACTTTCACCCCCGCTCCCTTCCTCCTCTTCGGTCTGTTCTTGCGCCCCATTGGGCATCGAATACATCTCGGTAATCATCTGGAAGACAACAAACAAGACAAAAAGTCAGTCGACCAAATTGTAGCAAAAGGGAATGAAGAAACAGGATCACAGTCGGAGATACGTGATCAGACCTTGTCTGGTTCATATGACTGGTCGAGTGGCGGGATCCTCCTGGCTCCACGGGGGTTATCTTTGTTCCCTGTGATGGCAGTCATCCACCTCTCTTGTGTGGCATCATCGACCTCCTCCGGGTGGACTCGAGTGGTATCTTCGGTACCAGAGTACATCCACATCGGATGGCCTTGATATTGAAGTGGTTGAATGCGCCGTCGAAGGAAAACCTCCAGAAGATCCATGCCAGTCAGCCCGTCGCGGATGAGCTGGACTACACGCTCTACCAACACCTTAACCTGAGCCTTCTCCTCCGGGACTACCTTCAGAGAGGACGGCTTGTTCACTCGGTCCATGGAGAAAGGAGGGAGTCTAGTCAACTGCCCTGGCGTCGACTGGTCTTGGCAGTAGAACCAGGTCGACTGCCACCCTCGGACTGACTTGGGAAGTATCATGGCTAGAAAAGCACTTTTACTCCTCATATGAACCCCAAGACCCCCACACATCTGGATTACTTGGGTTTCTCGTCATTCGGACTAGCCTTTTTCACCGTCCGAGAGCGACAGGTGAAAATGTGTTTGAAAAGGCCCCAATGCAGCCGACAACCCAAGAAGTTCTCACAAAAGGACACGAAAGCAGCGAGATAGACGATAGAGTTGGATGTGAAGTGGTGGAGTTGTGCCCCAAAGAAGTTCAGAAATCCCCGAAAGAAAGGATTCACCGGTAGAGAAAATCCGCGGTCAACGTGGGTGGCTAAGAGGACGCACTCACCCTCCTGAGGCTGCGGCTGCGACTCCTTCCCCGGAAGCCTCACTGATCCATGAGGGATCAGTCCTTCGTTAATCCGGTCGTCGAGGTCGCCACGGCGATGGTCGGCGGATCCAGTCTCCTGGATCCAGCCTTGCGCGAACCGGCCCGCGACAAGATCCACCCGACCGCCGCCCCCCTTCGCCGCTTTCGTCGCCTTCTTCGCCCGCTCCAAAGCCGCCGTCTTCTCCTTCACCATCCTCGCCGCGAAGCAGACACAGAGCAACAACGCTGGGACAGTGGCGAACGCAGCAGGTGAATCTGAGGATGAGGGAGGGGAAAATGAGGGCGCACTGTTCAAAAAAACCCCGTCCGGCGCCTTATATGAAGTCTCTTCCGAGTGGCTGACTGGTAGGCCCGGACGATCCTGTCAAATCCCGCAACAGTCGCGCGCGCGATACATGGCGAAAAAGGTGGCACGAAGATCGAGGCGTCCCTGCCTTATCCCATCCGAGTACCACGGCCTCCTCCGCTTCGCGCGCTTCCCAAAATTCGGATCCCGCTAAATCCGCGAACAGCAGAGCAACTTGTCAGACCGCGGATTTCCTCCGATCCGTCGCTCGGAAATCCCCAAGCACGGAAAAGTCACTCGACAGATACAAACAATGGATCAAGGCGATTGAAAAAGAAGTTGGTGCCGTCACTTAAAGTCAGTGATCCAGAACAAGACATACTCATAGCACGAAAAACAGGTCGGAAGAATTCTCAACTCCTTCCTCACTCAAACCTCGATCCATTCGGGGGCTAATGATGAAGCCATGTACCTAGGGTAGGGTCATGGACCTGTCCAAGATACCCTCCCTAAGGACATCTCTAGAAGAAATTGCCTTTCAGTCGACCTGGAAGGATTCCAGTCGACGGACTCAAAGACACTCGACCATGAAGCCTCACTCGACCACCAGGAGATCAAGAGTCACTCTGCACCCAAACGGTCTGTCATTAAGTAGTCTTTATGGTCATGATAGCGATTTATGTAAGGCGTTACCAGCAACGCCAGGCCTTAATGTACTTTAAACCCTGCATAACTGAGTGCCGGAGGGGTCTGGCGGACTCTATATAAGCCACCCCCTCCTCAGTGTAAAGGGTTCGCACCTCTGTAACTCTTACGCATATAATCCAGTCGACCGCCTCCGGGCTCCGAGACGTAGGGTTGTTACTTCCTCCGAGAAGGGCCTGAACTCGTAAATCCCTTGTGTATACAACTACTCCATGGCTAGGATCTTGCCTCTCCAGACCTACCCCCCTATTCTACTGTCAGGTTTAGAACCACGACACATGCCTCACCGACTTCCTCCATGACCAGCTCGAACAGTATCTCCTACTCACCAATACTTTCGTGCAAATTTTTTACTTTCATACCAAGAAATCCCCACTTTCAGTGGAGTTTCATTTATATGATGAGGTTAGGGAGATGTCACTACGTGACTTTTGTGGGGTTTGCAAGATACCCTTTGAGGGCAGCCTAGAGGAACCACATCGCAGAGATGTGGATGGATATTGATATGATTACTGTAGGGGAAATGAGGAAGGTTCCCGATGCAAGAATCACTAGCATACACTTTTCTGTTCTACGTTACTTTGCAATATTTGCTAGTAGATGCTTAACTGGTCGCGGGAACTGTGGAAACCTTAGTGTTCCTGATATTGTTGTTTTGTGTCATGCCTTATTTCTTGATAACACTGTTAGTTTAGGCGCTATTGTTGCTAAACGGTTAAGTCTGAACCGTACGAAGGGACCCATCTTTGGAGGCATCTATGCTTCACGCCTTGCTAAACACTTTAGGATACCTATTAGGCATTATCAGGGCCGGTCCTGAGGTTTTGGGGGCCCGGGGCGAGGCGAAAACCCGGGGCCCTTAATGTAGACATCAAAACAATAAAAATCAATATACATATATGTGAAAAATTACCAATAACACTTTAAATGCATCCAAAATCAGTATATGTATCAAAAAAAATTATAAATACTATGTAAAATTTTCTAATCCATCATGTGCTAAGGATCTCTGATTCCTGCATTCTGCTAATACTATACTTGGAGACCTTACAACAGAAGCAAAAAAACTTTGTTGACATCTATTGAATAAACTAGCCACTTTCAATCATGTTCCTTCCCATTGCTTAATTTCCTATGATAATGAGCATATGAAAAAATGTCTTCCTGCATCATTTAGATGGTATGCCATTTTTTTGTCCTCTCACATAGGCCCTTTCTCAACCAAGATGTCTATTGCTTTATTATCAAGATTATTCCAATTTATTTCATAAATATTAGCAGTATAAACTGGTTGTTCATCAACAGTAGGCGGATTGTGCATGTGAATTACATACATGCTCAGAGGCACTTACATTCCTATTGTTGATGTTGATGTCGACATTTCTTCTTACTGATCAAATTTTGAACTTCCATTAGTTTGTTGTCCTTCCTCAACTATCGCCAACTCTCTTCGAAAAAATTATGAATATTTCACGATGTAATTGTACCAAGTCACAATGCTGAAAATAAATAATTTATCACTACCAGATGAATAATAGTTTCTTCCAGACAACAGAATAAGACACAATGCTGAAATATTTTTTTTGCATAAATAGACAATTGTTGAGTAGTGCTGATGTGCGGCTATTCATATACGAGACTAGGAACCTCGATATGAATAGAAGATATACCTTGGATGGTCGGATCGTTCATAGACGTAGAGCAAATCAAGGTTGCAACGGCCCCCAGGCAATTGAAATTTGGAAGACGATCTGAATTAGGGGGGGGAATTAAATTTAGGAGAAAAGGGAAAAGGTGCGGAAAGCGCGCAATCACGTAGAGACAAGCGTTGGCGGCTGCTGGGAAATTGAGAATCGCTGCCTGAAATGCATGTGTTATGGATTAGGAAGGGAACAGTCAGTTCCTTTTTTTCGGCATGCACTTACTAGCTAACGAATCGGAAGGATCAATCAGTTCCTTTTCTTCGACGTGCTCGTATTTATAGGAACAAATCAATCGTTGGCTCCCTTCCTGGCTACTGGTATGTGCGTACCTTCCACCCTGCTGCATGAGGTCCAGCCATCAAAATTGATGACCAAAAATATGTTAGCCTACTTGTACACACCCTGGCGAGGGGCCCCTCGATTTGGGGGGCCCGGGGCGGCCGCCCTTCGAGCCCCCGCTCAGGGCCGGCCCTGGGCATTATGAGAAAGAGGAAAAGCTGCTGCCCCCTACTGAGGGAGTCCTGGACTAGGGGGTGTCCGGATTGCCGGACTATCATCATCGGCCGGACTCCAAGACTATGAAGATACAAGATTGAAGACTTCATCCCGTGTCCGGACGGGACTTTCCTTGGCGTGGAAGGCAAGCTTGGCAATACGGATATGTAGATCTCCTACCATTGTAACCGACTCTGTGTAACCCTAGCCCTCCCCGGTGTCTATATAAACCGGAGGGTTTTAGTCCGTAGGACATACAACCATTACAACAATCATACCATAGGCTAGCTTCTAGGATTTAGCCTCCTTGATCTCGTGGTAGATCCACTCTGTACTACGCATATCATCAATATCAATCAAGCAGGAGTAGGGTTTTACCTCCATCGAGAGGGCCCGAACTTGGGTAAAAACATCGTGTCCCTTGTCTCCTGTTACCATCCGCCTACACGCACAGTTCGGGACCCACTACCCGAGATCCGCCGGTTTTGACACCGACATTGGTGCTTTCATTGAGAATTCCTCTGTGCCGTCACTGATAGGTAGGATGCCTCTTCCCGTCTTTAAAGACGGTATTTTCGCCAAAGGAGCCTTGGCCGCCGGCCAAACTATCCGGCTGGGCGGTTTTCTCATGACCGCCCGTTCGGCCACCGCCTCGACGATGACCTCTCGGGTCATCGAAAGCAACCTTCACGTCAACTCAGAATTCGCCGAGCAGCTGGATCCAATAGAGCTCTCGTCCGTAAATGAGCTCTTGGACCGCATCGCCGCCCTGGGGGTCGCTATAGACTACAATCAGATTGGGCTTAAAACCGATCTGAGAGAGATTAACTCTCCCCAGGTTACCCACCACGTTGCGGTGGTAGAGGAACAACGCGGCGACTCTTCTCCTGTATTGAAAACTAGCCATGTCCCGACTCCCGAACCCTCCATGCCGGATTCCCACGGAGGGATGGACTCTGATCAAGCACTGAACCTAAAGTCAAGCATCGGACCGGACTCGTTGGACAACGTCCAGCAATCCAAGCTTCCAAATTCGGAAACTTCTCGGCCCTTAAGCCTCGAGATGGGTAGGGTTTCGGACTCAATTCCACCCAACCACCCAGACATATGCGATCTATCTCTAATCTGGCAAGAGCCCGCTGAAACAGTACATCATTACTGGGCCAGATTCCTCCTGGTTATGGACAGGATACAGGACTGCCGAGAGGAAAATGCAATTTTAATTTTCTGCAATAATTGCACGGACGAGGGAATCTTGAACGCCGTCAGCCGTCGTGAAATTAAACGCTTCGCCGACCTGGCATCCATAGTATGAAAGTACTGTGCGATGGAGAGTTTCCGGAAAACTGAAACTTAGTTTTGGGACAATCCGGCCCCAAATACAACCCTAGTCCGTAACAAAAGGGTGCATTACACTCAGGCACCAGGTACAAAAACCAAAAAGCAAAAACCCCATAAAGGGCACGGAACCGTACTGGAGGGATGGCTTAGCGGACCCGATAAAATTCCAAGATCTGAAGCGCCACCCCAACACATAGCCTTGAGCATGTTGGATATTGCGGCGGTGGCCAAAAGTGGCGAGGAGCTTCTAGCCCCGAAAACCACTCCAACAATACCAATCACGGTATCAACAGTCTTCGAGACTTTCGCATCAAATAATATGCGGAAACGAACAATCCGCAGCCTCGCCGAAGTCTACCAAGTAGCAACAACAAATCCATGGAGCGACATGGCCATCACCTTCAATGCCAGCGACGAACCTAAATTCCGAACAGCCCGAGCACCAGCCGCATTGGTCCTCAGTCCAATAGTGGACGGCTTTCGTCTTACCAAGGTACTCATGGATGGCGGCAGCGGACTAAACCTCATCTACGAGGAAACTCTTCAAAAATGGAAATAGACGGAGGCGCATTGGCGAAGCAGCACAACCTTTAGAGGAATAATCCCTAGCCGGGAAGCGCGCTGCACAGGAAAAATCACACTTGATGTGGTGTTCGGCTCGCCGGACAATTACAGGTCTGAAGAAGTCACGTTCCAAGTGGCCCCGTTCAGCAGCGGATATCACGCTATATTAGGACGAGAGGCATTCACAATTTTTCTAGCCATACCCCATTACGGGTACATGAAGCTTAAAATGCCTGGGCCCGGTGGAATAATCACTCTCGCTAGTGATCCGGACATAGCACTCCGCGCTGAAAACAAGACAGCCGCATTAGCCCTGGAGGCACTATCCGAAGCCCTAGCGGTAGAAGAACTCACTGCACTGCGCTCTACGGTGAACAGGGACGATGTGATACTTGATAAGAGATCCAAGTCCACCTCCTTTAAACCAGCGGACGAAATAGTCAAATTCCAGGTCCATCCAACGGACCCAACAAAGACGGCCTCCATCGGGCGCGGTTGAACCTCGATGTAGATGCCGATGCGAGAATTCCCGGAAAATTGGGACATCTTTGCTCGGCACCCTTCAGATATGCCAGAATCCCACGCAGATTGGCAGAACACAGCCTAAACATCCTAAAAGGATTCAAGCCATTCAAACAGGCTCTTGACGATTTTGAACCCAAAAGACAGGCAATGGGAGAAGAGCTAGCCAAACTATTGGAAGGCGGATTCATCGAGACATCAAACATCCGGATGGCTAGCAAACCTGGTAATGGTACCAAAGAAGGACAAATCCTGGCGCCTATGTGTCGATTTTAAAGACCTCAACAAGGCCTGCCCAAAGGATCCCTTCCCCCTTCCCCGCATCGACCAAATAATCGATGCTACCGCATGGCACGATTCATTGTGCTTCCTTGACGCATACTCCGGCTACCATCAAATCACGATGGCGGAAGCGGACCAAGCCGCAACGGCATTCATTACTCCATATGGACCATTCTACCTCAACACAATGCCCTTCGGACTCAAAAACGCCGGCGCAACATATCAGCGTATGATTCAGACATGTCTGGCTACCCAGATCGGCAAAACAGTAGAGGCATACGTAGACGATGTAGTCGTCAAAACCAAACACGTCGAAACTCAAGTAGACGATTTGAGTCTCACATTCGACAACCTCCGAGCATATGACATTAAGCTGAATCCGGAAAAAATGCGTTTTCGGCGTACCAGCCGGAAAGCTCCTGGGCTTCATTGTATCCGGTAGAGGAATTGAAGCAAACCCAGCCAAGATCCGAGCTCTGTCACAGCTGGATATTCCAAAAGACCTCAAACAAATACAAAAATTGACCGGATGCGTGGCAGCTCTAAGCCGCTTTATCTCCCATTTGGGAGAAAAGGCATTGCCCCTCTATCGCCTCCTCAGCGACCGAACACCGAGTGGGCGGATGCTGCCACTACCGGACTCGAAGAAATAAAAGCCATATTGGCAACAAATCTGGTCTGGCTGCGCCTAACTTTGGGTGAACCAATGTTGTTATACATCGTGGCAACACATCAAGTTATGGCGCGGTACTTCGTCGAACGAGAAGCGAAGGGCACAAATTCCCTCTTCAAAAGCCGATTGTACTGCGTATCCACCGCCTTAACTCCCTGCAAGTCCGTTACCGCACTATCAAAAGATAGCGTGTCACGGTGTTCATAGCATCCGGAAGCTCGACACTACTTTCAAGAGTGTTCGATAACAGTGGCCTCCGAAGTACCCCTCAATGACATTATAAACAACCGCGACGCGACGGGCGGGATTGCAAAATGGGCCATTGAGCTCTTACCATTCGATATAACTTACAAACCTTGGCGAGCTATAAAGTCGCAAGTTTTGGCTGACTTTGTCGCTAAGTGGACTGAAGCCGAACTCCCTAAAGAGTACGGCGCATACTCCAATTGGATTATGCACTTCGACGGCTCCAAAATGTTGGCCGGATTGGGGGCTGGCGTCGTATTGACATCCCCAACTGGGGACACAGTCCAATACATACTTCAGATAATGTACACGGACTCCAACAATGCAGCCGAATACGAGGCCCTCCTACATGGCCTCCGGATGGCAATCTCCATGGGCATTCAACGCCTAGAGGTGCGCGGGGATTCAAACCTTGCAATATCCCAAGTAAATGGAGACTTTGACGCCAAGGATGCAAAAATGGCAGCCTATCGTAACGCTGTCCTAAAAATGTCAGCTCGGTTCGAAGGACTTGAATTCCACCACGTAGCCCGGGATAATAACCAAGCAGCCGACGTATTGGCACGCATCGGCACAAAACGTGACGCTGTCCCTCCAAACATCTTCCTGGAATGGCTCTTTAAGCCATCCGTACTATGGGAAGAGGAGTCCGGAAATAACAAACCGGAAGCAGCCGCACCGCCCAACACAGAACAATCTGACATAATCGGCGATTCAGCCGATGAAATAACACCTTCAGCCCACGAAATAATGGCAGTAATCGCCCCGTGGACAGAACCATTCCTAGCCTACTTGCTTAGGCAGGAACTTCCCGAAGACCAAAATGAGACCCGCTGCATAGTTCGGCGATCTAAAGCCTACAAGGTCCACGAGGGAGAACTCTATAAGAAAAGCACAACCGGAGTCCTTCAAAGGTGTATCTCCGAAGAGGAAGGGCGAAACCTTCTGGCTGAAATTCATGCCGGACTAGGCGGACACCACGCCGCAGCTCGGGCCCTTGTAGGAAAGGCATTCCGTCAGTTTTATTGGCCGACGGCCCGGCGGATGCCGGACTTAGTCCAAAGATCGTCGGTTGTCGACTCTTTGCTAATCGAGCCACATGCACCCACCGCCTCAAAACTATACCCATTACCCGGCGTTCGCGTGCAGGGGCTTGATATGGTTGGACCCCTCAAGGGGAACCCACAAGCAAAAATACCTATTGGTCATGGTGGACAAATTCACCAAATGGATAGAGGCCAAGCCGGTTAAAGCGGCAGAGTCCGGACCAGTGATAGACTTCATATCCGGGGTAGTACACGTTATGGCATCCCCATAGCATCATTACCAATAACGACCACGAACTTCACGGCCGGCGAGGTTAAATTATGGTGCAAAAATATGGGCATTAAGCTCGATTACGCTTGATCTATCATCCTCAAACCAGCGGTCAAGTGGAGCGAGCAAATGGTCTAATAATGGCGGCATCAAACCCAGACTAGTGAGGTCCCTTACGGAATCTAACACGCACTGGGTAGAGGAGCTTGACTCCGTACTCTGGGGGCTGCGGACAACGCCCAACCGTACTACCGGATTCACACCATTTTTATGGTATACGGCACGAGGCAGTTTGCCTGCGACATTATTCATGACTCACCTCGAGTGCGCATGTATGAAGAAAGAGAAGCTGAGCTGGATCGGCAGGACAGTTTGGACGCATTGGAGGAAGAACGCGACGTCGCAAAGGCTCGTTCCGCATTCTATCAGCAGCAGGCTCGAAGATATCAGAGCAGAGAAGTACGGGCTAAGACTTACAATGTTGGCGAACTAGTTCTACGCCTGCCAGACAAGAAAAAGGACAAGCTCAATCTCAAATGGGAAGGCCCTTTCATTATCGATCAAGTCCTGACCGGCGGGGCGTACCGCCTGCGAAATGCATCGGACAACCGACTCGAGCCGAACCCATGGAACGCAGCCCGTCTTCGAAGATTCTACGCCTAGCGCCGGACTAAGAGTTCGTCTCCTTCCTCCGTCCAAATTTTTATATTTCAGCTGTCTTTTGTTTCTCTCTTTTCTCTCAACCTTTTTCATAAAAGCTTCTAAAGGCCTACTTGCGCATTGTTCGCACACGCTTGATGTGCTATCCGCACTCATTATACCTGGGGGCTTCTTTACCAGAAGCTTATTTATACGGGCTTCACGCCCAGCACATGTGTCAAACTTCCACATGTACCTTTTATTCACCATTATATGCATCGATATGACTTAAGTTTTGGCCAAGCTGGGTTGCTGGCTCTGTGCTTACCCTCGTTCTGATTGTTCGGCTAGGAGGTAAAGGAGCACCTCTGCGGTTGTTACTGCCGGGTCAGCCGGATGTGTACCTCAGGCTGGGTGAAGCCGAAAGCTAGCGTTCTTAAGGGAATATTCGGTTGGTGACTTAAAAGATGATTTTTTACCTACTTATCTATCTGCCCCCAGATGTTTTCCTGCTCTTTTCGCAGTCCGGACATGCACTTTAGGGCATGCCTCCAGGGAAAGGAACCCTTAACGGAATTATTCTCCTTGGAAGATGTTTCTTACTAACCATGTAATATAACATAACTAGTTGGGCACTTGTCTGATAAAGCACTAATGACCCCTACGCCTGGTCTCCATGCATGCCCCGGTTTTTCTTAACCGAGAAGGTATTCGGACACACTCCGGACTCTAGGGTCCCGAGGTTGAAGCGAAAAGGTCGGCAAAGACAAACGATCTACAATCCGGCTAGAAGGCATTGTACATGTCATTTTAAATACATCGTCAAATTGACTGACTGTATTCCTCTTCAATCCCGTCTAACAGGCTGTCTAATTTACAGTCCCATTGAGAATATTTAGCGGCCAACTCTACTTGGCCGTACACTAAGCTCACAGGGATCTCCTTCCCATCGGGCCCCACAGGTCCGACCTCGGCCATGTGGTTGGGATCCGCCTTCTTGTACCGCGTCTTCACCATGGCCCAGGTCTCCCTGGCACCTTGGCGGCAAGCCGATATCTTCCATAAACGGAAGCGCTGCCGCGCTCCCTGAAGCTTCTCCGCAAGCTATCAAAGGCCCTCGGGTAGGGAGAGGGACGGCCATAAGGCCTAGACGACGCTGCTCATTGCCTGCCGAACTCGTTCGAGCAGTTGCACCAGCTCGGGAAGTTGATCACCCGTTGATACGGGCATCTCCTCCGCAGGGCGACCTGTGAGCACACCTACAGACATATTTCTGTCAATCGACTTCCTCGCTGAACTCTTCTTTTCAAAGGAGTTCGCTCAAGCACTTACTATAGATGCCGCGACGAAGCCGCTGATTCTCCTTCACGGAGCCAGACAGCTCGGCCCGAACGCCTTTCAGCTCTTCCCCAAGCTGGGCGTGGGCATCCTGGAGTTTGTTCCTTTCCTGCTGCACCCTCGTCAGCACCCTCTCGCCGGCCTTCAGCTGGCGCAGCAGTTCTTGCTTGTCCGGATCCAGTCCGGCAACACCTGCAATATCATTGTCAGACTTACACGCACGCCGCACACCACTTATCTTTTTGAAATAATGTGTTACCAGGAGGGGTCCTGTGTTTCCTCTGCGGCCGAAAAGCGGCCTCAAGTTGGGCCTTACACTCTTGCAGCTCCGAGACAATTGGGTATTCTTCTCAGAAGATCCTGCATATCAAATGATCCTTAAATCAGTTACCTAACTACTTTAAGTCTCGGGAGACTCTTGGCATATACAACTATTAAAATCTCTTACCGTATGTCTTTTACATACTTGCTCTGTGGCTCTGGTCAAACCATCTTGAGCAGCACGGAGTGCGTGTCCCAGCGTTAAAGGCATTCAACGCCTCGGGGAGAAGCACGCGTCACGAAAAACTGTCGGCGGCGCTGTGGTTCATGGCGCTCTCCACCTCGACACAGGTGGCGGACGATGCAGCCGGCATCCTCCGTTGGAGGAGTATCCGGCTCGCGCCTTTCGCTCACCTCCCCTCCAGACCAGGTGTTGGAGCACGGCCGCATAAACTTGTTGGCAACCTCTCGCCCACAGTCCGGCGGGCACTCTTTCTCCTGCAAAAGTCATGAGCATACAAACACTTCCTAGGAACTTTGTCCTAAATAACAACCGTGAGCTATACCGTTGCGGCGACGTTTCGATCCGCACCGCACTCCTCTTCCGCCTGCTAGGCCGGACTGACCCTTGTTGGTCAGCCGCCGCGGGTTCGGCTTCCCGCCTTGAAGGCGCCTCCTGCAAGACACCATCGTATACGGTGGTCATAAATGCGCAAGGAAGAAATAATGGTGTCAGGACTTCGGTCACAATCACCTGGGAAGCCGGAGATAGGCCGGGGTAGTCAGCCGTAATGGCGGCTAGAGCATTATCCATGCTAAGTTGGTGGAACACCCCATCGATTAGCTCCACCTTTATGTCCGGATCCTCTTCGGAGGCCGGATCTAGGGATCTCTCTGGATCCTCGGGTTGTGGAGCCGGACTGTGTATGCCCTCCACATCCCGACGCAGCTCCTGCGTCGAAAGCATAATGTAAGAAACTTAAACTTTGAAAGCATGGGTCGAACAAACAAAGTGTTCGCTTACCCAGCACCGAGGGTTATTCATGGATAACCCATTCAATGGGCTCGTCTGGAGGAAATCCTCCTTCTCCCCCTTGTACAGGCCGGACAGGATCTTCACCAGGTCTTCGGCCGATCCCGGCCCTTTGCGACCATGACGAGTGGCATCATCCTCCCCGTTGAAATCCCACATGGTGTGGCCCCTGTATTGCAGCGGCTGCACCCCCCGCATAATGCACGTGGCCATGACTCCAATCATGGTCAATCCGGAATGGGCCAGTAACCTTATCCGGCCCATCAAGTAATGGACGCTCTTGTCTTCCTCCAGCTGGGGGCTCCGTGGACGCCAACTCAGGCGTTTCTTCAGAGGAGCATTACTGAACTCCGGGAGGCCGATCCGAACAGGTCCGACAATGGGCGTCTTCTACATAAACCATTACGAAGGCCAGTCTTCGGACGCCTTCTTAGGGGTTCCGGATGGATATCCGGGCCTGGCGATGCGCCATATTTTGGCACCACCCACTTGATATATGGACCCCTCGTGACAGCGGGGTACAAGGCAGAACAGCCTCTTCCACAGCGCAAAATGGGGCTTGATGCCCAGAAATAGCTCGCAAAGAGCTATGTAACCCGCGATATGCAGAATAGAGGCGGGCGTGAGGTGATGGAGCTGGAGTCCGTAGAACTCCGGAAGCCCGCGGAGGAACGGATGTATAGGAAATCCGAGCCCCCTTATCAGGTAGGGGACGAAGCATACCCTCTCCCCTTTATTGGGACTAGGGGTGGCCTCCGCTTGCTTCCCACCTTTGTAGGTTCCCAGCCTGGCTCGAACCGGGACCATGAAGGCCGGAGGGAGATATCCCTCCGCTTGGAGCGTCACCAGCTCGTTGTGCGGGACTGAACATCTCCTCTAATCTCCTGGCAGAGGGCTGGGAGCGCGAGAGGAGGAGCCGCGTCGACGGTCCATGATGGAATGGATTTTTGGTCAGAAGCGCTCCGATGAGTACTCGCAGAAGGAAGATGGTGTGACTTGGATCTGGATTCTTGCCTCTCTTATAGGCAGATTATTTGCGCAGCTAGGGGGTAAAACATAAAAGATACCCTGGCTTTTCGCATTCGTGCGACATGTGGAAGAAGGCCATTATTGGGCGTGGAAGCCAAGAAGCGCGACATTGATAAGGAAGCCGGACACTGTTCGGCAGGTACATGGAATTTGAAGGAGAACCCACCTTGCAACGCCGAAGACAATACATGCGCTGGACTCATCGTCATTGAAGCCTGGTTCGGGGGCTACTGAGGGAGTCCTGGACTAGGGGGTGTCCGGATAGCCGGACTATCATCATCGGCCGGACTCCAAGACTATGAAGATACAAGATTGAAGACTTCATCCCGTGTCCGGATGGGACTTTCCTTGGCGTGGAAGGCAAGCTTGGCAATACGGATATGTAGATCTCCTACCATTTTAACCGACTCTGTGTAACCCTAGCCCTCCCCGGTGTCTATATAAACCGGAGGGTTTTAGTCCGTAGGACATACAACCATTACAACAATCATACCATAGGCTAGCTTCTAGGGTTTAGCCTCCTTGATCTCGTGGTAGATCCACTCTTGTACTACCCATATCATCAATATCAATCAAGCAGGAGTAGGGTTTTACCTCCATCGAGAGGGCCCGAACCTGGGTAAAAACATCGTGTGCCTTGTCTACTGTTACCATCCGCCTAGACGCATAGTTCGGGACCCCCTACCCGAGATCCGCCGGTTTTGACACTGACACCTACCTTTCTAGATTATAAGAGTATGGTAGCTCATGAGTTTATTGTTAAAAATGATGAGAAGATGCTTAAGTATAATTTGAGATTTCATAAAACTCACAGTGAGACTATTATCTTGCTTGCATCCTCTTTGTTTGACTTATCTTTGGGAATGTACCTCATCTTGCCGGAGGCCGTTCACGCATACCGGAGCCAGACACCAGCTCAAGAGCATGAGCCGGAACCACCACTTAACCTTATCGACCATCCTTTTATCAGTGGGATCCGGAGGAGATCGCCAGCCAGTGGTACTCAGATGACACTCCTTAGTACACCAGAGAGAGTAGCTCTCATCCATGGGCATAGACCAACTTAGGCCAAAAGCCTAAGCTTGGGGGAGTACGTATTTCTCACTGGCATTACATTCATGTTCACACACTCATTCTAGTTGTCGGTGCTCATACTTTTTCATTGTACTATCCATGCTAGTTTATTTCTTTTCTTGCTTTCTTCTTGTGTGTTTGAATAACCTTAAGAAAAACCAAAAACATTAGTTATAGCTTTTAGCTAATTTACTTCCCATGCTTGTAGTGGTAATTAAAAGAAAACCCAAAAAGATTTCTCATTCTTCTTTTGCTTGTTGGGAGCTTTCCCGTGTAAATAGTTTAATTTTTTTCATTTATTTGGGGTCGAGAGGAGAAGACCATAATGAAAATGTTGAGTGGCTCTCATATACATTATTGTTTATTTAACCAAGAGCCCATATTACCTTGTCTTCTCCTTTGAATTGAATGCTTGCAAATTCCAGCTTAGTCCAATGCACATGCACTATTATTATTATCCATGCCGTTCTGTTGTGCAAGTGAAAGGCAATAATGTCGATACATGATGGACTGACTGAGATGAGAGAAGCTGGTATGAACTCGACCTATCTTGTTTTTGTAAATATGATTAGTTCATCGTTCCTGATTCAGCCTATTATGAATGAACATGTTTGCAATGACAATTAGAGATTATAGTTGCTTATGCCATGCTTAACTAGCTAGGAGTTTATAATGGTTTACCTTGCGTGCCAACATGTTATTAAAATGGTTATGATGTGGTATGATAGGGTGGTATCCTCCTTTGAATGATTCGAGTGACTTGACTTGGCACATGTTCATGCATGTAGTTCAAACAAAATCAACATAGCCTTCACTATATTTATGTTCATGGTGGATTATATCCTACTCATGCTTGCATTCAGTGTTGATTAATTTTAATGCATGTTCATGACTGTTGTCGATCTCTAGTTGGTCGCTTCCCAGTCTCTTTCTAGCCTTCACTTGTACTAAGCAGGAATACTGCTTGTGCATCCAAAATCCATAAACCCCAAAGTTATTCCATATGAGTCCACCAATACCTTCCTATATGCGGTATCTACCTACCGTTCCAAGTAAATTTGTATGTGTCAAACTCCAAACCTTCAAATGAAATTCTATTTTGTATGCTCGAACAACTCATGTATCAACTAGGGTTGTATGTATCTTCCATGTTAGGCGGGTTATTCTCAAGAGGAGTGGACTCCGCTCCTCACTCACGAGAAAATGGCTGGTAACCGGGATGCCTAGTCCCATGCTCAAATCAAATCAAAATAATTGCAAACAAAACTCCCCCAGGATTGTTGTTAGTTGGAGGCACCCGTTATTTCGGGCAAGCCATGGATTGATGCTTGTTGGTGGAGGGGGAGTATAAACTTTACCATTCTGTTTGGGAACCACCTATAATGTGTGTATCATGAAAGATATCGAGATCTCTTGGTTGTTATGTTGACAATGAAAGTATACCGCTCAAAATATTATTTATCTCTATTTCAAAATCGAGCTCTGACACCTCTACAAATCCCTGCTTCCCTCTGCGAAGGGCCTATCTATTTACTTTTATGTTGAGTCATCACCCTCTTATTAAAAAGCACCAGTTGCAGAGCACCGCTGTCATTTGCATGCATTACTATTAATTTATATTGGGTAAGACTATGACTGGATCTCTTTTACCATGAATTACAATGTTTAGTCAGTCCTTGATCTTCAGAGGTGCTCTACATTTATGTTTTGCGGTATCAGAAGGGCTAGCGAGATACCATCTTGTTATATCATATTATGATCATTTTGAGAAAGTGCTATCATCTGGGTTCTATTATTATTGCTCGCTAGTTGATTATGCCATTGATATGAGTAAACATGAGACCTAAGTGTTATTGTGAATATAGTTAGTTCATAATCTTTGCTGAAAACTTGAATGTTGGCTTTACATATTTGCAACAACAAGAGCAAACGGAGTTTGTAAAAGTTTTTCTTTATCACTTTAAGTTTATCAACTGAATTGCTTGAGGACAAGCAAAGGTTTAAGCTTGGGGGAGTTGATACATCTCCGTCGTATCTACTTTTCCAAACACTTTTGCCCTTGTTTTGGGCTCTAACTTGCATGATTTGAATGGAACTAACTAGGACTGACGCTATTTTCAGCAGAACTGTCATGGTGTTATTTTTGTGCAGAAATAAAAGTTCTCGGAATGACCTGAAAATCCACGGAGCAACTTTTTGGATTTAATAAAAAATATTGGCAAAAGAATCAATGTCAGGGGGCCCACACCCTGCCCCAGAGGGTGGGGGCGCTCCCCTCAGGGCGCGCCCCCTGCCTCGTGGGCCCCCTGATGCTCCACCGACGTCAACTCCAACTCTATATATTCACGTTCGGGGAGAAACAAATCAAAGAGAAGGATTCATCGCATTTTACGATATGGAGCCGCCGCCAAGCCCTAAACTCTCTCGGGAGGGCTGATCTGGAGTCCGTTTGGGGCTCCGGAGAGGGGAATCCGTCGCCATCATCATCATCAACCATCGTCCATCACCAATTTCATGATGCTCACTGTCGTGCGTGAGTAATTCCATCGTAGGCTTGCTCAACGGTGATGGGTTGGATGAGATTTACCATGTAATCAAGTTAGTTTTGTTAGGGTTTGATCCCTAGTATCCAGTATGTTCTGAGATTGATGTTGCTATGACTTTGCTATGCTTAATGCTTGTCACTAGGGCCCGAGTGCCATGATTTCAGGTCTGAACCTATTATGCTTTCATGAATATATGTGAGTTCTTGATCCTATCTTGCAAGTGTATAGTCACCTATTATGTGTTATGATCCATTAACCCTGAAGTGACAATAATCGGGATACTTACCGGTGATGACCGTAGTTTGAGGAGTTCATGTATTCACTAAGTGTCAATGCTTTGGTCCGGTACTCTATTAAAAGGAGGCCTTAATATCCCTTAGTTTCCAGTAGGACCTTGCTGCCACTGGAGGGTAGGACAAAAGATGTCATGCAAGTTCTTTTCCATAAGTACGTATGACTATATTCGGAATACATGCCTACATTACATTGATGAATTGGAGCTAGTTCTGTGTCACCCTATGCTATAACTATTACATGAGGAATCGCATCCGACATAATTATCTATCACTGATCCAATGCCTACGAGCTTTTCACATATTGCTCTTTGCTTAGTTACTTTACCGTTGCCACTGTTACAATTACTACAAATCTACTGTTCTTACTTTTGCCACCATTACCGTTACTTCCATACTACTTTGCTACTAAATACTTTGCTGCAGATATTAAGTTATCCAGGTGTGGTTGAATTGACAACTCAACTGCTAATACTTGAGAATATTCTTTGGCTCCCCTTGTGTCTAATCAAAAAAATTTGGGTTTAATACTCTACCCTCGAAAACTGTTGCGATCCCCTATACTTGCGGGTTATCACCAACCTACATGGTACAAAACCAAACATTAGCACAATCAAGAAGGAGTGTCGATGCTTAGTGAATACGGTTCATGATCTCTTACCTATGAAGTGCTTTGTCCGTGTCCACCCAATCCGACGGGTGAGGTTGGAACAGACCAAACTGACGATACACGCGATGTGGCAAATGAAACTCAACCGCCCAGTTACATATCAGTGGGCACCGCATAAGCCAGAGATCATTATCCCGCAAGCACATCGGGTTGAGGCGGAACTCCTCGGTGTACCCAAAGCTCTCCCCCGCGCTATATGGCTGCCATACCACCTATGAAATAGGGCAACAATGCAAAATCGATGACTATTTTTCAGGCAAGCATGAGAAATGGCTGAAGTAATGACCTCCTTACCTGCTCAGGCGTAATCGTGTCCAACTCGGCAATGTACTTTTGGTACATGAGACTGACATCGTTCGTCATCTCGGATACCACATCCCACTTGTAAGCCCAAGTGGGGCGCCGTAATTCGCTATCTTCATCCCAAGGATTAAACGCGACGCTCTTCGGGCGTCCAACAGGCAGACGCTCCCAGCTCCATACAGAAAGCAGAAGCATATTACCACCAATGCCTGCCCTATCTGTGATCCCGCAACACGCATCGTCCAGCTGCATATGAAAGAAAACAATGTTAACTTGATAGCAAGGTTGCATATCTAATGAAGAAATGACTTGATAGCAAAACAAACCAAGTACCTGTCGGTACAAGTAAGCAAAAGTCGCTGAACCCCAGCTCCATCCGCTATCGAAGATGGTCAACGCCTTCAGCCACATCCATGGAGCGTTCTTGCCTGTCGAGTCAGGAAACAAAGTCCTCGAGACAACGTACCACATGTAGACACGACCATGTGTCTGTATCACATCATCAGTGGCATCCGCAGGGCAATGCGCAAAGTTTGCTTGAATCCACATGAAAGCAGCTCCGACTGCTTTCCTTTCCTTCTTCTTCTGCTCTTCTCCCTCCTCTACATCAGCCTCAGCCTCGGTAGGAGCCATACCAATAAGATCAATCATCTGCTCGCGCCACCCATCAGAATCGGTGCTCATACATAGAGGCCTCCTGTCGATAGGAAGCCCGGTGATCAAGGCGACATCCTGAAGCGTCACGGTCATCTCCCGAGTCCGAAGATGGAAACTGTGCATCTCCGGCCTCCACCGATCAGCAAGAGAGGTCACCAGTGGAGCGTTGAGGTTCGGCGTGGACCGGCTGACCAACTGAATCCACGGGAGGAGTCCTGCCTGCTGGATGTAGGGTGTGTACCGCTCATCGTAGGGCATGACAGGGCCAGAGACCCCGTGATACCGAATCTTTAGAGGTTCAAGCTTCTGCAAAAAACAAGTAATGAAAAATCTTAGGGCATATGTCAATTTCAACTAAAGGCAAATTTGCAAAATATTTAGAGTACTCATTATTACCATTTCCTTCACGCGCATCATGTAGGCCCGGTGTCGTGTGTCGTAGGCATCATCGAGAAGCCAAACCATCCTTACAAAGTTCAAACAATAAACATATATGAGTTCATTTTCATCTCAAATATCGGTATACGCTAAACATCTCATATGTGTTCAACTACAACAATCTCAACATGTTATTCTCGCACAATGAATAAATGATTGTAAATTCTCATATATATCTCAAAAAAACTCAACATCTCATATTTCAAATAAACTCAACATCTAATATATATCTAAAAATAACTAAACATCACATATATTTCTACAAAACTAAACATCTAATATATATCTACAAAAAACTAAACATCACATATATGTCTACAAAAATAGGCATCTCATATATATCTAAAAAACTAAACAATCTAGGGTTTCACTAACAAGAATCATATATTGTGAATTAATGAACAACACTACGGTAGTACCACTATTACTACGCATCCTAAATCAAGCAAATCAAGGGTTCCACCAAATCTTGGACAAATCTCTTAAATGGCAACAAATTTACAGAGGAAAACAAAGGGAACGGAGGAGTTTACCTAGTAGGAGGGCTTGGAGATCGAATCCACGGATAAAATCTTCAGATCTGAGAGGGATGTGTGTGTGGGGGGGGGGGATCCGATCGGACGCCGTTGCCGCTGCTCTCTGTCCAGAGAGCAACTTCCTGGAGAGGGGAAGAACTGCCTGGGAGGGCTGGCCCGATGCGGCTTAAGTCAATGTGCAGCGCCTAAGCGCTAGGCGCTGCACATTACAAGTGTGGCGCCTAGCTCTTAGGCGCTGCACAGCTGGCTATGGGGCCGCACCTGGCCCCGGGCTGCCACCCTGGCCGGGCGTGCGACGCCTTACACAAATGCGCTGCATAGTGCAGTGCAGCGCCCAGCTGTCGGGCGCCACCCAAAACGGTCTGTTATGTGAAATTTTTTCGAGACCAGGTTAGATCGTGATTTGATTTCGCCCTCAGATTAAATATGTGATTTCTGCCAGCCCTTGAAGATGTACCAGCAATGTCCCTAGAGATGAGACGGAAGGACGTCATGATTCTCAGATGAAAGGATACGTCCTAGACTACCTAGCCGACCCAGCTCAGGCCTGCTGTGTTCGGTGGCGCCAAATGGGCCTACCCAGGACCCGACTCCAACCAACGACAAGGCATACGTTCCTGCGGATCATGTGGCGTCAAGCTACAGAATCTCGTACGCAACGGCCGCATGCTGCTGGGCATGTACAATGGTTGATAAGACTGTCTTATCTTAAATCTTGCATGTAATTTAGATATCACAAGAAAACATGTCTATAATGGATCATTTTTTAGCTTTATCTTTAATAATAGTTATTCCTAAAAATATGGTGAGACATATTGTGCTAAGAGATCATCTCTTGCCTTCTCTTAATTAAGAGAAGACAAGCCTTCTCTCATGATTTCTCTCTCCTCCACCTCATCCTTTATCCTACGTGGCATTGCTAAGATAGAACCATTGTACATGCCCTGATACTCTTTTTTCTATGGTAAGTGTTTGCGCCCGGTGCGCCGGCCGAAGCGCTCGGCCAGTCGCTTCCCTTTTTCACGCGCGGGACACGCTGGCAGGCGCGCGTTTAGTTGCCCAAACGTTTTTCACTTTTTTTTCTTTTTTCTTTGCTTCTTCTTCCTTCCGCCAGCCGTCTGACCCCATCTCGTCTCCCCCATTGTAGCGCGTGGAGCAGCTCGCCGTCGGCCATGGATATAGATTGCAGCCTCGCTCGCCTTCCCACCTCCTTTTTTTCCTTCTCCCTCTCTTCCCTTTTCCTCCTCCTCTCTTCCCCTTTTGTTGCAACTGGCGACAGGCAAAACGCCGGGAGGACCGAGGTGCCCGTGCTACAACCATGGCCACGGGGAGGAGCTGCAACCGCGGTACTGGGAGAGTTGCAAACGGCGTTTTCCCGTGCTACAACCATGGACACAAAAAGCTACATCCAGTAGATAAAAAAGCTTCAACCAGACAAAAAATACAGGAAATGTTACAACTGTTTGACAAAAAGCTTCAACTTGCAGATGAAAAAGCTTCAACCAGAGATTGAGAAATTTTCCTCGACGACGGCCATGGCGTCTCTCTGTGATTTTGCTGCAACCGAACGATAGAGGAAGATTTCACCCAGGGGCTGCTCAAAACGAAAAAAGTTTCAATGGTTTACAAAAAAGCTTCCATCGTAGAGGGGAAAAGCTTCAACCATTTGTGAGAAAAGCTACAACCGTGTCAATTTTTTGCTACTACCGTATGTGTGTTTTGCTACATCCATTCATGCGGCCATGGCGCTTTTTTACGACCGAGGCGTGACCGGCGACGACGAAGACGACATTTTTGTTGCAACAACCTCGTTTTTTGCTACCAGTGGCGATGTGTTTTGCTACATCCATTCACGAGGCCATGGTGCTTCAAGCGCGGCGAGGTCAACGGCGAGGTAGGGGATGGTTGCTGCGAGGTCAACGGTCGGCAGGAGGCGGCCCGCGGTGCCGTGCGGCGAGGGGCGGGGGCGTAGCGAGGTGCAGCCTACGGCGAGGGGCGGGGGCACGGCGAGGTGCAGCCTACTACGGTGCCGTGCCGCGGGGCGAGGAGCGGGTGCTGTGCGATGCAGGAGGATTTTTTCAGAGGGATCTCGATCTGGATTGCGCAGATCTGACGACCCCGACTCGCGCATCGGACGGCTGGTGCTGGACCGGCCCAACAGTTGGGCCGGCGCACCGGCGCAGATCAGCGCCCTTTTTCTATTCTCTCATCCTCACAACCGAAACGACTACAGCGCAAGGTACTCTCGCTCGCTCTCTCTTTCCTCTTCGTGTGGGCATGGAATGCTCCCGTACTCATAGTTTTCCTCCCTCTTCTCGGTGTCTCGAGCAGCTACAACAGGTGTACTACATGATTGATGTTTTGCGAACGAACCATGGTTAAAGGGACAGTGCTATCCTCAGTCAATCAGGGTTCAAATTCGGATGCTCGCATTATACCTGCCGGATTAGTCTCTCAAAGGTGCTCATAGGGGTAAAGTGTACGTGTCTGCGTTCATAGGGGTGAATGTATGCGCGTATGTATGAGCGCTTGCGTCTGTACTGTGTTGCAAACAAAAATGATTGATATTCTCTGTGTTGTACCGGCAGGGAGTAGTGTGGCCAGAAAAATGGAATTGGGAGGGAGGTGGTGATCGTTTGATTCATTGGTCAGTCCAGAAACCATGGAGGGACTCTTTCGTTCAGAAAATTTCCAAAGAAATTTTGCAGAATTCTATAACAAAAAAATTGCTTCCTCTAAATCTCATGTACCTGAATTTTTATTGTATAGGGGCAGTCAATTGTGCTTCACGCGAGGCCGAAAGGCGGGGACGGCGCGAGGAGGGACAGCGATGAGCGTCGCGAGGCCGAAACGTGAACGAGGGCGAGCGCGCCCAAAACTTGTCCGGTGCGGGGCGGCCATCACTGCTTATAGGATTGCAACTCATAGGAATTTCTTTTAGAATTCATTTGTATTAGATTCGATAAGAAATTGGAGCATGCAAAAAAAGACACCGAATGTGATGTGTGTTTGAGTGATCTGCTTTAGTAGGTGCTTGACGGCGGCATTGATGAAGTTGTCGGTGGCCAAAGGCATCCAGCGCGACGATCTTCAACGGCAGCCCGACCTGGCTAGGTCACCGAGAAGAGAGCGTTAGAACACGGTCTTGAAGGGTGGCAAGCTCGCCATCATACCCGAACTTGTCGGGCAACAACATGGGTGATTTTTCTCAAGTTTTCTTTAGAGAGTCTTGGTGATTGGTTTGGGACTGTGAGTCTCGGTGTCTCCTTGCCCGTCCCCGTTCCTTTAGTGTGCTTATCGTTGGGGCAGGGCATGCGTTCCAGGATCCGATTTGTTTAGATTTCTGGTTAATCCGCCAGGGTTCGATCGTTGATCGTGGTCTTCCAAGTTTCTGCATATCTTTATCGGCATTTTCTTCTTGGGCTATGATTTGCTTCGCAAATCATGATCGTCGGTGTCTCCTGGTTTGCATCAACGACTTTTCCCACCGTTGCTTCTACTAGCTTCTAGGTTTAAAAAACTTTGCTGCGCCGAAGCAGAGTCCTAGAGGCGACACTGAGATAACCTCACGGCACACCATCGGTGGATGCAAGAGAAAGAAAACTTCAACACTCACCATGATATGATTGTAATTTTATCTTTTTGTATGAGTATATACGGAAGTACCTGTGATACTTAATATATAGCCTTGGGCCTTTTCGCAAAAAGAAAATCAACAAAAAATGTCCATCCACTCCAACCTCACATGAAGAATTTTATGTTTTTCTTGTGCACAGTCAACTGATCCTACAATCTTGATTTGTCATGACATTCAATTTCTGTGATTTCTCTTTCCTTGTTACAGTGTTTTGAAATTTTGGTGAATCAAAGAGGCAGCATAGGCCTAGGGGGTGTTTGTTTCCAGGGACTTATTGGATCAGGGACTTAAAAAAGTCCCTATAAGTCCCACCTAAACCAAACACAAGGGACTTATTAGGACTTATTGTGGTGATTTGGGACTTATCAAATAAGACTCTCAGGGAGGAGCTTATTAGGACTTATTCGCTCGGGCTCGTTCCCCTTGCGCCCGTCACCGCCCGCCTCTCGCCCGTCGCCGCCCGCCTCGGTTCGCCGCCCGTCGCCGCCCGCCTCTCGCCCGTCGCCGCCCGTCGCTGCCCGCCTCGGTTCGCCGCCCCGTCGCCGCCCCGCCTCGGTTCGTTCTGCCCCGATTCGTTGCAACTGTGCCTCCAATCGCCGGACAGGCCCTCTCCTGAGCCTCGTTGCAGCGGTGCAACATGGACTTATAAGTCCCTAAAGTCCCTGTAAACAAACAGGTAGGGACTTATGACTTATAAGTTGGAACTTAAAAAAGTCCTAGGACTTATGAAACAAACAGGGCCCTAGTCCACAAGATTACAGGCCTAGAGACCCCAGACACACCCGAGATGTACCACCAAGGCCATGTCTGAACCGTATCGATTCCTATTAGGAATCGCAAACGGGCGACCAAATCGGGCCGCCCATCGGACCAATCGCTTGTGCACCGATGTAGGTTTGCTCGCTCGCTCCAGTTTTCTTTGTTTTTTATTTTCCGCTTCCTTTTGCTTTTACTTTCTTTTTTCACCGGTTTTCTTTGGGTTTTTTTTCCTTTGTTATATTTTGTGTTTTCTTTCTGTTGTCATCTATTTTTCTTTCTTCATTATACTTTTGGCTCATTCTTTGTTTCTTTCTTCATTTTCTTTGCTTTTATTTTTGTTTCTTTGGCGGTTTTAATCAGTTTCCATTTTAAGACATGTACATTTTTTTAAGTACACAACATATAATTTTGGCGCACACGTGAAACATTTTTTTGCTACACTTTAGACATTTTCAAATACATGATGCTGTTTCTTAAAATTCATGTTTTCAACATTTTTTTGAATACACGGTAACATTTTCAAAATACATGTTTTTTTAGTGGCTATGAACATCTTTGTAAACTACATGAACAATCTTTTATATTGTATAAACATTTTTGATTTCACATACATTTGCTGGAAACATGTGAGTATTTATTTAAAGTATCACATACTTTTTTATGGAAATAAATAGTTTTTAACCAATGGGGACAGTTTTTAATTGAACAAACATTTTATAAAATGTCACAAACATTTTTTTGTAATCGCTAGATTCTTTTATTAAATATCACATACATTTTAATGGTACGAAACACTTTTTAATTACACAGACATTTTTTTTACATTGTATACACTAGTTTTTTGCAAACGTCACAAACACATTTTTCACACTCGTGAATATTTTTTAAAACGTAACATACAGTTGTTTTAATGTATGAAACTTTTTTATTAGGTATTATTTTTTACATAGTATAATCATCTTGAAATTTCAAATAATATTTAAAAATTGTAATAATTTTCTTCGAAAATTGAACATAAAAAATAATAGGAAATGATCAAAGAAATAATAGAAAAATGAAAAAAAGAGAAAAAAAAACGAACCCGAACTGGTCAAGTACCTTCTAGAAGGTTCCCAAAACCAGGATTTGTAAAAGGCTAAACCGGGCAGCTTTGTTAGTCGCTCTCCTCTCTAGGATTGTGCGTTTGCTCGACAAAGCGACATTGAGAGCCTCATATAGGATTTGCGCCTGTCTATGGACCTCCTATTCCCCGACCTACGCAAGGAACAGAGAAGAAACGGGCAGCCCCATTCCCCCTGGGTGGTAGCTTTGGGCCGGGCCATATGTGGGTCTCCCCTAATTTTTTATTTTATTTTTTCGTGTCTTTCCTGAGAGCAACTAATTAAAAAGCGCTCCTTCGGGAGCCTCGTAACGACCAGTGCCACTTGGCGCGCTCTCAGCCATTCGCCACATGTCGCGCTCTGGACGTTCCCTTTGGATTTTGTTTTTTCGATTTTTCCGCACGCGTTTTTAGCTTTTAAAACGGGTTTTTTCGGTTTTTTCCGACGTTTTGGTTTTCCACCGGTCTTCCCTAGCTTTTGACAAAAAAAGTTTTTTATAAAAAAAATTGCGCAAAAAAAACATTTTCTTTTTTTTATTTCGCGAGAGTCACGCTTTTGCTTCCACGAGAGACACGGTTTTGCTTTCGCGAGAGTCACGGCCGTGCCTCTCGAAAACGAAAAAAAAACACATTTTTTGTTTCTTTTTCCTTTCACGATAGTCACGGTTTTGCTTCCGCGAGAGGCAAGGTTGTGCTTTCGCGAGAGTCACGGCCGTGCCTCTCGGAAACAAAAAAAAACACATTTTCTGTTTTTTTTTCTTTCACGAGAGTCACGGTTTTGCTTCCGCAAAAGGCACGGTTGTTCTTCCGCAAAAGTCACGGCCGTGCCTCCTCAGAAACTGGAAAAACGTGTTTTTTTTCTTTTGAAAGAGTCACGGTTTTGCTTTCGCGAGAGGCACGGTTGTGATTTCGTCAGAGGCACGGCGTGCCTCTTTCAGAAAGGGAAAAAACCCGTACTCCCGGTTCGGTTTTTTCGTCCGGGTTTTTTCTTGAAAAATAAATTCGTTAAACCTATCAACATGGGATCTAGTTTTGAAGATCTCGACGCGAGGAATCCAACGGCGAAAGCGGTTCGAGATTTAGACGCACGGTTTAAGAGATAAAACGTTTTGAATAAACGGATCTACGAAAAAAGGGAAAACTCTCAGGTTGCGACAAGTGGCGCACATGCAGCACGCTACTTGTCGCAACCTGGGGGAGTTGGAGTGATCTTCGCAAGGAGTACTCCTTAACTAGTGATTTCGTTAATTGAGGGGCAACCCTTGCGGGAGCCCCTCAAGGGCCACTTTGGGTCGGTTGAGAGCGCGTCACTTGGCTTGCTTTCAGCCGCCATCACGTGTCGTGTTTTGGACACTCCCTCCGAATATTTGTTGTGCATGTGTTTTCAGGTTTTAGACGAGGTTTTTTCGGGTTTTCGATTTTTGCCCGGTCTCCCCTAGGTTATGGACCCAAATAAAAATTGTGCGGAAAACACATTTTTTTTTCTTCCCCGAGAGGCACATATTTGCTTCTTGAGGAGGCACCTGTTTGCTTCCACGAGAGGCATAACTCTCGAAAAATGTTACATCCATGATATGCACAAATTTGCTACTCGTGGAGGCACAGTTTTGCTTCGCGCCTCTCAATTAAGAAAAACACATGTTCTTTTTTTTCTTCCGTGTGAGGCACAAATTTGCTTCTTGGACAGGCACAATTTTACTTCCACAATAGGCACAACTATGCCTCTTGGAAATGGAAAAAAATGTGTTTTCTTTTAGTTTTGCAAGAGGCACAGCTTTGCTTCTTGTGAAGGCACAATTCTGTTTTCGCTAGAGGACCAAATGTGCCTCGCGGAAAAGGAAAAAAGTGAGGTAAAATCGTGCTTCCGAATCATTTTTTTCTTTTGAGTTTTCTAGGTTTTTTCATGAAAAAAAATTCGTTGAAACCTATTAACATGGGATCTAGTTTCGAGGATCTTGACGTTTGAAATCCAATGGTGAAAATAGTTCGTGATTTGGACACATGGTTTAAGAAATAAAATGTTTTGAATAAACCAAACTATCCAGAAAGGAAAACTCATAGTTTGCGACAAGTGGGAGTGACCTTTGCAAATGGTACCCCTTAATTAGTGATTTTGGTCTTTTCTGTTTTTTTCATTAGAAAAGTTCGAGATTTCAAAAAGTTCTGAATTTCAGAACATGTTTCACAATTCAAGAAAAATCATGAGTTTGACAAATGTTTATGGATTTTCAACAAATGTTCTTTAATTTCAAAAAGTGCAATAAGTTCAATTTTTTTGTGAATTTGAAAAAATATTTTGAATATTAAAAACGTTTGTGAAGTTGAAAAATGTTCCTGGATGTCAAAAAAAATCATGAATTTGAAAAATGCTCTCAATTCAAAATATGTTCATAATTTGAGAAATATTCCTGGATTTCAAAATATGTTTCACAAATTTGGGGAAAATATTCAAAATTTCATAAAAGCTCATGAATTTGAAAAATATTCTCGGATTTCAAAAAAGGTTCTTGAATTTGAAAAAATATTCTAAATTCATAAAATTTTCAGTATTTTGAGAAATGTACCTGGATTTAAAAAATTGTTAAATCGAAAGGTTAAAATAAAAAGAAAGTCCAATAAAAGTTCCAGATTTCAAAAAATATTTTTTAATTTTAAAAGACGTTTCGACTTTCAAAAATTGTGCGCATTTGAATATTGTTCTCGTATTTCAGAAAGTGAAAGGACATGCGGTGCCCCCATGTGTGGTTTTGGTAATTGATGACATTCTCTATGGACTAATGGTTGCATCGAGTTATATTTGAAGGATGTTTCCATAGGCATTTCTTGAAGTCCATGTGTTGGTTTCAAGGAGTTTATGGGTTGACCAAGGTGCTATTAAGGAATTATTCAAAGATTGGTCATGTGAGTGTTGAGCTTATTGTAAGCATGTCTTGAAGAAGAAGATTATGTGATCATTCATATTTACCTTCAAGACATCATCCAAATGAAGAGAGTTGGAAAGATTCAAGGTTGATCAAGACTAACTCAAGAGTGAATCAAGTTGATCAACTCACAAAGCATAGAAGATGTACCAAGTGGGACCAAGTGTTCCCATGGTATGGTAAGCATTGTCCATTACACTTTGTGTACTAACCCAGGGTCTACGTGAGAGTTCTTTGTGGGGTTAGGTATGTTTCCATGGTTTTGCGTCAAGAGGAAGATCCCATACAACCCATGGAGGATGACATCAAGTGGTGACCGTCATCAAGTTTGCAGTGTGCAAGTTCAAGTGGAGCAACACAAAGAGTGGCTCACCCATAATGGAGTATGGGGGAGCAATCAAGTTTGAATCTTGCCATCCATTGTGGTGTCAATGGACTTGTGAAGATGTGCTGAAGAGTCGCTCACCCATAGTGGACTATGGGGGAGCAATCATCTAGTCTTCATCGAGCCAATGCAATCAAGAAAGGTGGTCCAACTTGAGGGAGTCAAGATCATCATCATCTAGCTCAAGTGGACCATGTGCAAGCCAAAGGTTTGCCGTTGATAGGTTTTCTATTTTACCGGTCTCATGGTGGTAGTTGGGAGACCGGATTATAGGATCGATAGCCGTACTATCAAGGGGGGCCCTCAAGTGAGTAGCTTGATCGTATCGTTCGTCGAGAGCTCAAACTATTGCATCCTTGCATCATGTTTCTTGGTTCTTGTTTGATTCTCTTTGTGAGTCTTAGAGCTTATGGTCATCTTTATGACAAGCTTGAGTTCATCGAAAACGGAGTTTGCATGCGTCTTCTATGATGTTTTCGGTGTTGGAGGTTTTACCGGTCTTCTCCGAGGAAGGGTTCTCACCATTTTCTTTTGGGCCTTTTCTCATTTGCTTATTATTGGTATTTCTTTCAAGATTGTATTAGCCCTTGTCGCTAGCTTTCCAACAAACTTGGTTTCATCGAATTCGGAGTCCGTTTGCAAAAGTTGTGGCTGTTTTGGTGAAGGCTGCAGCGGTACTACCGCGACTAGAGCGGATGTAATTTTTACTACCGCTCTAGAGCGGTACTACTGCAACTCCTGAGCGGTACTACCGCTCCAGAGCAGTACTACCGTGGCTCCTAAGCGGTAGTACCGCCCCGGACCAAAAACTCGTGTTTTCTCTCTCGTTTGGGGTGTTTTGAGCGTGCTAAGCGGTAGTACCGCTCCTCCAAGCGGTAGTACCGCTTGTGCACGACCTGAGCACATAACGGTTGGATTCGGAGGTCCTATAAAAGGGGTCTTCTTCCCATTGAACCTTATCCTTTGAGCTCGTGTTCTTCCCCATTGTTGACCTTCTTGAGCTTGCTAACTCTCAATCCCTCCATGGATTCTTGCTAGTTTTGAGGGAAAAGAGAGAGAGATCCAGATCCACATTTCCACCAATCACTTTCTCCTCTATGTGAGGGAACCCTTGGATCTTGATCTTGGAGTTCTTGGTGTTCTCCTTCTTGTTCTTCCTCTCATTTTCCTCCCTAGCATTAGTTGCTTGGTGGGATTTGAGAGAGAAGGACTTGGGCACTCCGTGTGCCCTTGCCATTGCATCTGGTGCATCGGTTTGAGTTCTCCACGGTGATACGTGGAAGTGAAGTTTGATAAGCTTATTACTCTTGGGTGCTTGGTGCCCTTGAGCTTGTTTATCTTGGGTGCTTGGGCCCCCTAGTCGGTTGGTGGTGTTCGGAGCTCAATCATTGTGGTGTAAAGCTCCGGGCAAGCGTCGGGGTCTCCAATTAGGTTTTGGAGATCGCCCCGAGCATTTTGATGGGTACCGGTGACCGCCCCCAAGGGTTTCCAAAGTGTACGGGTTCGGTGACCGCCCCCAAGGGTCACCATTTGTACGGGTTCGGTGACCGCCTCAAGGGTCCCTTAGTGGAATCACGGCATCTTGCATTGTCGAGGGCGTGAGGAGATTCTGATGGCCCTAGTGGCTTCTTGGGGAGCATTGTGCCTCCACACCGCTCCAAACGGAGATTAGCATCCGCAAGGGTGTGAACTTCGGGATACATCGTCGTCTCCGCGTGCCTCGGTTATCTCTTACCTGAGCCCCTTTACTTATGCACTTTACTTTGTGATAGTCATATTGTTCTTTGTCATATATCTTGCTATCACATAGTTGCTTATATTGCTTAGCATAAGTTGTTGGTGCACATAGGTGAGCCTAGTTGTTTTAGGTTTTGTGCTTGACAAATTAACCGCTAGGTTTGTTCCGCATTTGTTCAAGCCTAAACCGTAATTATTTTAAAACACCTATTCACCCCCCCCCTCTAGGCGACATCCTCGATCTTTCAATTGGTATCAGAGCCTCGTCTCTCTTTGTTGGGCTTAACCGCCTAGAGAGTAAAGATGTGGACTAGAGGATTAGGATTCTCTGACACTCTTAGTTTCGATGGCACAAATTTTGATGTTTGGGTAATTCGCATGCTTAATCTCTTTAGGGTCATAGACCCAAATTTAGAGCGAATTGTAGATATGGGTTTTTCTCCTCCAAAGGATCCCCAAAGATTATCTTTAGAGGATGAGAAAAACTCTTATCTCAATGCTCAAGCTTCTAATGTGCTTTTCGATGCTTTGAGCAATGTAGTTATATTTCAACTCATACCGGTCCGGGATGCTCATGAGTTGTGGACAAAGCTTCAAGATAAATATGGTGTGTCCAAGTTTTGTAAGGATGATTGTTCTCCCTCCACCTCCGGCCGTGTTGTGTTCTCAACTTCTTCTACTTCACCTACATGTGGTTCGCCACAAGGTAATGACATGGTGAGTAGTGGTATTCATTGCAATGATGATAGTGTGCTTATTGTTGATAATCCTTCATCACTTTCTTATTGCAATGCTTCATCTTTGGACTTTAACACTTCTAGCACTGCAAATGTTTCACATGCTTGTGTTGATAGTCCTTGCATATCATGTAGAAATTGCTTGACTAAATGTCATGATGATATGCTTGCTATGTCTTGTTGCCATGATAAAAATGCATCTATTTCCTCGAATTGTTGTGCTTACAATGTAGAGGAAAGCCAACACTCCATGGAACAAGATGTGGTGTTTTATGGTGCTTCAAGGGATCCTACATCATCATCTATTGCATTTTGCCTTATGGCCAAGGCCTCAAAGGTATCTCCCAATTTGAATCCCAATATATCTTGTGATGATATTGATAATGGCAAGAATGATGATGATGTTGATTATGATGAAGAGAATGATAATGTTGCCTCCTTAAAAATTAAGGGGGAAATGGTTTTTAAAGCTCTTCATAAAAATAAAATTGCTCGTTCCAACTTCATGGAAATTATGTCCATTGCCATTGAGGGCAAGAAATATATTGAGGAGTTGGAATCTCATCTCGAGGAGCATGAGGTCACCATTGAGAAAATGGAAGCTCATGGGCGTGATTACGCAAATGAGATCGCGGAGCTATCTCAAGCTCTTGAACATGAACAAACCACCTCCGAATCTCTTGAGGAGACTTTTGCTCTAGAATTATCTAGAGTGAGGGAATCTTATGATAGAGCTCTTGAGGTGGCCAATGATTTCAAAACTAAAAATGCTAAGCTTGAAGTTTCTCATGCTAGACTCCTTGAGGATTTTGAGCACCTCAAAAATGGCTCAAGGGTCATCAAGGGTGAGCTCATCAAACTCACCGAGTCTCATGCCCAACTTGAAGCTTCTTATTTAAAAGAGCTTGCCAAATTTTCCTCTCCTATTGTTGTAAATGACGATGCTTGTGCTACTAACTCTATTACTTGTGAAGCATCCATTTTGAAGGAGAATGTTGAGCTACGGGCTCAACTTGAGGTGCTATCTAGCAATTATGGGAAATTGGAAGAAAGTCATGAAAAGCTCTCAAGCTCGATCTTCTAGTATCCCATAGTGTGCTAAAGATAGCTCATGAGGCCATGATTGCCAAGGTAACATCTAGTGAGCCTCATGTGGATACTAGCACTACTTCTAGTCAAAATAGTATATTGCCATGTGCTAGTCCTTGTAATTCATCTACTCACAATGTTGGTACATCTTGTGATGAATTGCTTTCCTTGCCTTGTTGCTCTAACAATGAAGCTTATACTTCCTCTAGTACTTGTGTTGAGACTAACCATGTAGAGGAAATCAAAGAGCTCAAGGCCCAAGTCACTTCTTTGAAGGAAGACTTGGAAAAGAGTCATCAAGGGAAATCCACACTCAACAATATCTTGAGTGTGCAAAAATCCCCCAATGACAAAGGTGGACTTGGATTCAACTCCAATAAGAAGAAGAAGTCCAAGATGAACAAAAAGAAGGGCCAAGAACAAGTCAAGAATTCGGCCAAGATTGTTTGCTTCGAGTGCAAAGTAGAAGGGCATCATGTTAGATCTTGCCCATTGAAGAAGGCCATTAGTGTCAAGCAACAAGGGAAGAGGGCACAAGTTCAATCTCATGCTCAACCTCAAGTTGAAGAAAGGCCACTTCCCAAGAAGACTCAAGCTAATGCTTCTCTTGTGGAAAAATCAAGTGAGAAGAAAGTGAAGAGTAGACGTTGCTACTTATGTCGTGAGAAAGGTCACGTCGCTTCTTCATGCACTAGTGGTAACTTATCCAACCCAATTATTATTGATGATATCTATTCTCTTGGGAAGGATAAGGTTGGCAATGTGTTTGCCAAGTTTGTTGGTACTCAAAGTGGTGTCAAGAAAAGAACCATTTGGGTAGCCAAGCCTATTGTGACTAACTTCTTAGGACCCAACTTGGTTTGGGACCAACAAGCTCAAACTTGATCAATAGGTGTTTTTGGAGGGCATTGGAGACTTGGCTACATTATGAAGAATTAAGGGGACTTCATCATTCTTTTTGTCACAAGCCAAGTTAATTGGATTATCAAGTTTCTATCTTATATCCAATGTGCCTCCTTGTGGTAACTTGTACTTAAATTGTTTACTTTGAAAGTTAGTTGCCCCCTTGCATGTTTTGGTTTTGTTCCTTGCATGTGTTTGTATATGTTGCGCTTCCAACTTGCTTATGTATGTTGGTGTGCACTTCATGTCTTGTGTGAGTTGTGTGTTGAGCCTTTGTGCATCTTCTTTGTATCTTAGTTGGCTCTTGTGAAAGATTAATGGAATATCCCATTATTGGGGAGTGATGTGCTTTGTGCACCTCACACTCCTATAAGTGTGTGTACATGAGGAATACCATCTAGTATTGATATTACAAGATTATCTAGTCACTATGTGGTATGTCTTCTCATGAGAAATTCAAATTCTAAATTGTCCATTAATTATCTCTTGTTGGATCCTCTTATTGCCTCTTGTTAAGTTTTCTTCATTGGTATCACATTATGGGGGAGTAATATGCTATGTATATTACTAGCCTAGAAAATGTGTACATTTGAGATATTGTCACCTAGTGTTGATATTGTAGATTATCTTGTTCCTAGGTGGCATGTTAGCTCTATAAGTTGCAATCTGCTTGTGTGTGGTGTGAAGATGATGTTGGATATCCTTGCTATCTACCACCGGGAATTCTTTCCATCTACTTCTTGTCTTTTGACAATTGGTAGTCATTTATGTGTGGTAGAATTTATTGATCATCTTTACATTGGCTTTTGTTTTACTTGCCTCTTCTCTTGCCAAGGATTGTGTCAACTCCCGTTGTCTTCCATACCACTTGTGGATCTTGTTTATTTCTTGTTCTTGTCTAGTGTTTTCTAGATATAGTGAAAGCAGTGATCCCACCTTGTGCATTTTGTATTCAAATACAAATCTTATATAATGCACAACTCGTGGGGGAGCTATTCTATTTTCTTCAGAACACTCTTCTTGTTATCCTTATCAAGTGTGTTTTGGTGGAAGGCAAGCCATTTCTTTTTGGTACTTTGTGCCATCATGAAACTTTGTTGAGGGCTTGGTTTGTTTGGAACCATCCTCTCTTTGGGAGTTTGACATCTTTAGTTTAGTGTGTATCAATGGATATCTCATTCCTTGATGTATCTTTAATGATATCTTCCAAGTGATGATTTCTCCATTTAGTATCATTTTCACTTGGAATTTCTTTGTCTTTTGGTTTCGGGTTTTGAAAGTCTTGAGCATGCATGTTTACTTCATGTATTTCATTTGGCATGCTTTCTTTCTTTGACTCAATATATAGGGGAAACTCCACCTAGTCTCAATTTGGATGAGATGTGCATGAAATTCATTTTCATATCTATATGCACATATTTATGTGGAGTTTGTCCTATGTATTGGTGTTTCTAACTATTTGGTCCCGATGAGTTTGGGTACCGTTTAGTTTGTGTTGTTCTTCTAGGAACATTTGGAGATGCATTGGATGCTCGGCTCACCCACAAGGAAGGTGTTGTCACCATGTGCATATTGGAGTCAAACTAGGATGATCAATGAACTACTATCTACCTTCAATTGGTATCTACTACATCCTTCCAATGATATCTCGGTAACAAGTATCTATTCATGCTTTCCTCTCTTGCATTCAACCTTGTGTAGGCTGTATCTTGGCATGATATTCATTTCATATCTTGTGATACTTGTTTCCTTTCTCAAAGCATCCCAACAATGATCTCTGTTGCTAGTTGTGATGCCCTTGATGGATGTGTGTTTGGACTTCATTTATATACAATAAGACCATATCTAGCCAAGTGCTATGCTTTCAAGCAAATATCTTATTTGTATATTTATGACTTCCTTGTGGATATCTTGTTCCTTCGTGGTGTAACTATTTCGGGTGTACATCCTTCTTTGTAGATATATATATATCATCATGATTTCGTCTACATAGAACCTTATACACTTGAGAGAAATTACATCTCTAGTTGATATCCTTTCTTTCACGTCCACCTTGTCTTTCTTATGTTATTTCTTTGGTGGCTCCGTGAAAGCTTTTGCCTTGAGTGCGTGTCCTCTATCGTTGCATCTTGATGCACTCTTGTGTGGTGAAGATTATTTACCTCATGCTTATCTTTACAAGGCTTTTGCCATCTTAATTGGCATCCCTCGTCTTGATGAGGCTTTCATTTTCTATCTTCACCACGGGTTGTCACAAGCATAAGTTCTTTATATGCTTATTAGTAAGCTTGTGAACCCATTTGCTAGTTGTGTGTGTGGGAATGATAGGCCTTGCACCGTGTGCCTCATTATTTCAAGACTATGTTGATGCTTAATGCTCATCCTAGTTTTAGTCCTCTCAAGTGCTTCGCCATGACTCACACAGATCATTTTGGTTGAGCCTATTCTTAAGTTGCCTCTTTTACATGTTGCTCAACCATGTGCTTGTTGCAAGCGCTAGGCTTTGTTTCCTATATGCTCACTTGCACTGGATGTGAGTTTCTATTGATTTTGGGGGAGCTATGATCCTATTTTGTGCACTTTGTATTCAAATACAAAAATTCTTATGTGTGCACAAATCATGGGGAGCTTCTCTAGTTTCTTTAGAACACTCCTTTGCGTTTATCATAATATCTTTATTCATGTGGCATGTAGGATCATTGGTCTAGTTGGTTCTATTGATATCCGTTGATTGCTTGCTTCAATTGGTATCTTCTGATTGCTTGTGTCTCTCTTTGTTATGTCTTTGTGTCATATCTTTTTGTTGCAATCTTTGGGCCTCAATACAGTTTGTATTCCTCCAAGTATTGGTAGTTGGATATGTGTATTGCATTCCACTCTCTTGTTGAGAAATACACAATTTATGGAGGAACACCTTTTATTTTGGCCTTCTCAGCTTTTCACCCATTTTGGCAATTGATGCCAATGGGGGAGGAGTTTCGGAGAGTTTTGTGGAGAAGTCTTCTGAGTTTTCTCCTTGCTTTGGTTTTGGTCCTAAGCATTTGCATCTCATTCTCCTGCATCATTGGTTGTTGCATTGCATTGTGATGCATAATTCCTTATATAAACTCTCTTGAAAGTGATTGTCATCAATTACCAAAATGGGGGAGATTGAAAGGACATGCGGTGCCCCCATGTGTGGTTTTGGTAATTGATGACATTCTCTATGGACTAATGGTTGCATCGAGTTATATTTGAAGGATGTTTCCATAGGCATTTCTTGAAGTCCATGTGTTGGTTTCAAGGAGTTTATGGGTTGACCAAGGTGCTATTAAGGAATTATCCAAAGATTGGTCATGTGAGTGTTGAGCTTATTGCAAGCATGTCTTGAAGAAGAAGATTATGTGATCATTCATATTTACCTTCAAGACATCATCCAAATGAAGAGAGTTGGAAAGATTCAAGATTGATCAAGACTAAGTCAAGAGTGAATCAAGTTGATCAACTCACAAAGCATAGAAGATGTACCGAGTGGGACCAAGTGTTCCCATGGTATGGTAAGCATTGTCCATTACACTTTGTGTACTAACCCAGGGTCTACGTGAGAGTTCTTTGTCGGGTTAGGTATGTTTCCATGGTTTTGCGTCAAGAGGAAGATCCCATACAACCCATGGAGGATGACATCAAGTGGTGATCGTCATCAAGTTTGCAGTGTGCAAGTTCAAGTGGAGCAACACAAAGAGTGGCTCACCCATAATGGAGTATGGGGGAGCAATCAAGTTTGAATCTTGCCATCCATTGTGGTGTCAATGGACTTGTGAAGATGTGCCGAAGAGTCGCTCACCCATAGTGGACTATGGGGGAGCAATCATCCAGTCTTCATCGAGCCAATGCAATCAAGAAAGGTGGTCCAACTTGAGGGAGTCAAGATCGTCATCATCTAGCTCAAGTGGAACATGTGCAAGCCAAAGGTTTGCCCTTGATAGGTTTTCTATTTTACCGGTCTCATGGTGGTAGTTGGGAGACCGGGTTATAGGATCGATAGCCGTACTATCAAGGGGGGCTCTCAAGTGAGTAGCTTGATCGTATCGTTCATCGAGAGCTCAAACTATTGCATCCTTGCATCATGTTTCTTGGTTCTTGTTTGATTCTCTTTGTGAGTCTTAGAGCTTATGGTCATCTTTATGACAAGCTTGAGTTCATCGAAAACGGAGTTTGCATCGTCTTCTATGATGTTTTCGGTGTTGGAGGTTTTACGGTCTTCTCCGAGGAAGGGTTCTCACCATTTTCTTTTGGGCCTTTTCTCATTTGCTTATTATTGGTATTTCTTTCAAGATTGTGTTAGCCCTTGTCGCTAGCTTTCCAACAAACTTGGTTTCATCGAATTCGGAGTCCGTTTGCAAAAGTTGTGGCTGTTTTGGTGAAGGCTGCAGCGGTACTACCGCGACTAGAGCGGATGTAATTTTTTACTACCGCTCTAGAGCGGTACTACCGCGGCTCCTGAGCGGTACTACCGCTCCAGAGCAGTACTACCGTGGCTCCTAAGCGGTAGTACTGCCCCGGACCAAAAACTCGTGTTTTCTCTCTCGTTTGGGGTGTTTTGAGCGTGCTAAGCGGTAGTACCGCTCCTCCAAGCGGTAGTACCGCTTGTGCACGACCTGAGCACATAACGGTTGGATTCGGGAGGTCCTATAAAAGGGGGTCTTCTTCCCCATTGAACCTTATCCTTTGAGCTCGTGTTCTTCCCCATTGTTGACCTTCTTCGAGCTTGCTAACTCTCAATCCTCCATGGATTCTTGCTAGTTTTGAGGAAAAGAGAGAGAGATCCAGATCCACATTTCCACCAATCACTTTCTCCTCTATGTGAGGGAACCCTTGGATCTTGATCTTGGAATTCTTGGTGTTCTCCTTCTTGTTCTTCCTCTCATTTTCCTCCCTAGCATTAGTTGCTTCGGTGGGATTTGAGAGAGAAGGACTTGGGCACTCCGTGTGCCCTTGCCATTGCATTTGGTGCATTGGTTTGAGTTCTCCACGGTGATACGTGGAAGTGAAGTTTGATAAGCTTATTACTCTTGGGTGCTTGGTGCCCTTGAGCTTGTTTATCTTGGGTGCTTGGGCCCCCTAGTCGGTTGGTGGTGTTCGAAGCTCAATCATTGTGGTGTAAAGCTCCGGGCAAGCGTCGGGGTCTCCAATTAGGTTGTGGAGATCGCCCCGAGCATTTTGACGGTACCGTGACCGCCCCAAGGGTTGCCAAAGTGTCTGGGTTCAGTGACCGCCCCAAGGGTCGCCATTTATGCGGGTTCGGTGACCGCCTCAAGGGTCCCTTAGTGGAATCACGACATCTTGCATTGTCGAGGCGTGAGGAGATTACGGTGGCCCTAGTGGCTTCTTGGGGAGCATTGTGCCTCCACACCGCTCCAAACGGAGATTAGCATCCGCAAGGGTGTGAACTTCGGATACATCGTCGTCTCCGCGTGCCTCGGTTATCTCTTACCCGAGCCCTTTACTTATGCACTTTACTTTGTGATAGTCATATTGTTCTTTGTCATATATCTTGCTATCACATAGTTGCTTATATTGCTTAGCATAAGTTGTTGGTGCACATAGGTGAGCCTAGTTGTTTTAGGTTTTGTGCTTGACAAATTAACCGCTAGGTTTGTTCCGCATTTGTTCAAGCCTAAACCGTAATTATTTTAAAACACCTATTCACCCCCTCTAGGCGACATCCTCGATCTTTCAGAAAGCAAAAAATAAAAGAAGTCAGAAAAGAAAACCGGTTAACCTTCCCTTCAGCAGAAGGCGAGTCTCCCGAAAAAAATCTACCGCGGTTCTACTTCTCAGCATGCGACACAAAGCGAATAAGTGGGACGGTCCAGAATTAAAGCAAGCGGCGAGAGTTATGGGTTTGGTGGCTATCCCCGACCTACGCGAGAAATAGAATTTGCCGCCTGGTTGTGACAGAGAATTCTCCCAAAAGCTTTGAATCCTATGAACAATATAACTACTAGGATTCCCTAAGAAGAAGAATGTAACTGCTAGGATTGGAGGGGTTTTATATATGTAAAATTTCCCCTACGCCCGTCTAGCTAGGGTTTCTCTCCTCTTAGGCGATTCAGATCGCCTCTGAGTCCTACCCGCTTACACCTTCCCTCCGATTGCTGCGTGCTACGTCCGCTGTCGTCAAACCCTCCTTGTCGATCGCACGACTAGTCCAGGAACCTGGGATGGCGTCTCTCTCCGATGCCCACTCCGCCACGAGCGGCGGCGGTGCCGCCGTGACTGCAAGATCAAATCTAGGTGATTTCTTTGACCAACTGGATCTTAACGATGAAGAGTTTGCTGACATAGAGATCGATGAGGATGAGCCTGAGATCCAAGAAAGCATTCGTTGGCTTGCCCTAGCTGGGGTTCCTACAAACAAAAGCTTCAGCCCTTCGGCCTTCTACAGGGAGATGAGGGCTGCATGGAATCCGGCGCAAAGTGTGAGATTTCGGCCTGTCGGCCCTAATCGTTTTGCCGCCCAAGCATCCTGCTTGGGGGATTGGGAACACATCATGATGCATGGCCCTTGGTTGTTCCGTAACATGGACGTGCTCTTATGCCCGTATGATGGCTTCAGCAAAGTAGAGGAAGTAGAGTTCCACCATCTGCCAATCTGGCTGCAGATTCACAAGTTGCGGGACCCATACTGCAAACAGAATATTGTGGAGAAGCTGTTGAAAGGTTCAGGAGAAATAATGGAGATGCGACTGAATGGGAATACACGAGGTGATTATGTAAGGGTGAGGGTGAAGCATGATATCCGTCAGGCCCTTACAAAGTACGTAAGTGTTGTTCGCGCTAAGGAATGCCAGGTCTACCTAGGTCGCTATGAAAAACTTGCTAGGTTCTGCAAGCTGTGCGGCCTCATTGGCCATGATCACAAAGAACGTGGATCGGGGGTGCACGATGAGAAGTCGCTCAAGTTTGGAGATTGGATCTATGCAGATGCCCCGAGCAAGCCACGTCCTGATACAAGAGCGAATAAGGCGTCAGATAATGAAACCAGTAAAGCAGCTACTCTGAAGGTTGACAGAACTGCCTCTGGTCAGGCTCCATTGGATCCAGAGGTCGCAGATACTGCCTCTAGCTAGCCCGGTCAAAATACCTGGGAGAGGATGGAGGTTGATAGGATCTCGAAGAAGAGGTTAAACATGGATGAAGCTGCTGCTATTCCTCGGGATGCCTCTGGCACGTCGAAGCCGGTGCTGGCTATAACAGATGGCAACGGAAACAATCTGAAGGACGGTGACTTGCCCACAAACAGTAGTTCAAGCAGCAAAAGGGTGAAAGTAGCAAGGGAGAATGACCAAAATGAGATATCGGCGGCCTCCTGCGAGGAGGACTGCTGGACACAATGAATATCTTGTCTTGGAACTGCCGGGGGGGCGTCGGACAGTTCATGAGGTTTTGGCCCTCTCAAAAGCCAATAAACCCAAGCTAGTCTTTCTCCGCAAGACTAGACAGGTTCGATGCATCCAAGGTGGAGAAAATGAGGTGGAGGCTAGGTCAAAAAGGCTTCCACGGTGTCAGCAGTGATGGTAGAAGCGGTAGGCTAGCTTTGTTCTGGGATGAGAATCTCACAGTTACAGTTCTGGAATCTTGCAATAGGTTCATTGATGTTCAGATCCTTGAAGGGGGCTCTGATATTTCATGGAGAGGTACTTTTGTATATGGGGAACCGAGAGTGGAAAATCGTCATCGGATGTGGGATCATCTATGCCGTCTGCATGTTGTTTTGAGAGAACCATGGGTTGTATGCGGTGACTTTAATGAGGCACTCTGGCAGCACGAGCATTTGTCAAGATCAGCTCGAGCGGAGGCACAAATGGCAATGTTCAGGGATTGTCTACAAACTTGCGAGCTAGAGGACCTTGGGTTCTCTGGTCTCCTGTACACATACGATAATGGCCAGGATGGGATTCGCAATGTACAGGTCTACCTTGATCGGGCTTGTGTGGATGAGGCGCTACGTGACATCTTTCCTGCAGCATGGGTAATGCATCTGGCTACTTCCTGCTCGGACCATAGTCCACTTTTGATCAATCCGGAAGGAGTGCAGGAACCGAGGCGCAGGGTGTCAACTCCACGCTATGAGATCATGTGGGAGCGAGACCTCAAGCTCCCCACGATTATCCCAGAAGCCTGGGCTAAGCATCGGCCAGCCGACAACTTGGGCTCGGAGGCCCACTCGCTAAAGGAGGTGATGACTGATTTACGGCAATAGAGCAAATTAAACTTTGGTAATGTTTTGAAGGACATAGAAAAACTCCGGCAACAGTTGGCAGATCTTCAGCTATCGGGCGCGGATCGGGCACATGTCCGGGCTAAAATGAATCAACTTGATGAACTTCTGTACAGAGAAGAGATGCTCTGGCTTCAGCGGTCTAGAATTGAATGGTTGAAGGAGGGAGAACGCAACACCAAATACCTACACCGTCGTGCAGTTTGGAGGGCTCGACGAAACAAAATTCAGAGACTAATGAAAGCTGATGGATCTTGGTGCACCGTGCCATTCGATATGGAGAGGATGGCCAACTCCTATTTTAAGGAGATATTTACAAGAGATCCTACCCTGGATCCACAAGTGGTGCTCGACAATATTGTTCCTAAGGTGTCAGTGGAGATGAACGACACATTGTGCAAACCCCATTCAGAAGAGGAGATTTCTAATGCTCTGTTTCAGATCGGGCCGTTGAAAGCTCCAGGTTGTGATGGCTTCCCTGCCAGGTTTTATCAGCGGAATTGGGTTGTTTTAAAAGAGGAGATAGTGGCTGCTGTGCAGCAATTTTTTGTCACAAGTGTCATGCCCGATGGTGTTAATGATACGGCGATCGTGTTAATCCCCAAAGTTCCCCACCCTAAGGAGCTGAAGGATTTTCGCCCCATCAGTTTGTGCAATGTGGTGTATAAGATTGTGTCTAATGCATGGTGGATAGGCTACGGGAGCTCCTAACTGAGCTTATATCTGAAAATCAGAGTGCATTCATCGCAGGGAGGCTAACTTATGATAATTCCATTATTGCCTTTGAGTGTATTCATCATATTCAGTCAGTAAAGGATAACTCACAAGCGTCATGTGCCTACAAACTTGACCTGTCGAAGGCCTATGACCGGGTGGATTGGATTTTCTTGGAAAGGGCGCTATCTAAGTGGGGCTTCTCTGACCAGTGGATTTCTCGTGTTATGGCGTGTGTATCATCGGTGAAGTACTCTGATAAATTTAATGGCAAGTTGTTGGAGACTTTCTCTCCATCAAGAGGTCTATGCCAAGGTGATCCATTATCCTCTTCATCTTCCTTTTTGTGGCTGACGCTCTGTCTATCCTCCTGCACAAGTCTATGGGCGAGGAGGGGTTACAAGGGGTGAAGATCTGCAGAGGTGCCCCTGTCATCTCACATATCCTGTTTGCGGATGATTCCCTTCTGTTTTTCCATGCTTCAGAACAGCAGGCTCTCTTGGTTAAAGGTGTGTTGAACACATATACGGCGGCGACTGGACAATTGATTAACCCGTCGAAGTGCTCCATCCTTTTCTCGGATAACAGCTTGCCAGGTGTGGTCTAGGAGGTTAAAACTGTACTTCAGATTACACAGGAAGCTTTTGAGCCCAAGTACCTAGGTCTTCCTGTCCCCGAAGGAAGAATCCACAAATGAAACTTTGAGACTATCCAAGAGCGTTCACGAAAGAAGCTTATAGATTGGAGTGAGCAATATGTGTTTGCAGGTAACAAGGAGATTTTGATCAAAGTTGTTGCTCAAGCACTACCTGCTTATGTTATGAGTGTCTTCAAACTCCCTGCATTGGTGTGTGATGAACTGACTCGTATGATACGTCAATACTGGTGGGGAGTGGAGAATGGGAAGAAAAAGATGGCCTGGATGAGCTGGGACAAACTCAAGCTGCCTAAATTCATGGGTGGCATGGGGTTTAGAGACATGAGGTCCTTCAACCAGACTTTGCTAGCTAAACAAGCGTGGCGATTGTTGGATACGCCGGAGAGCCTATGTGCTCGCCTTCTAAAGGCAAAATATTACCCGCTAGGACAGTTATTGGATATGGTTTTCTCGGGCAATGGTTCCTTAGTCTGGAAATGCATCTTGCACGGCCTTGAATTGCTTAAGAGAGGTGTCATTTGGAGGGTGGGGAACGGCGCTGACATTCGCACCTGGAGGGATCCTTGGACCCCCCACCCATCGTCGTTTCGCCCTATCTCTCTGAAAGGCAATTGCCGCCTGAAGAGGGTGGCCGATTTTCTTGATGAAAACGGAGCGTGCCGTGTGGATCGCCTTCGGGAGTTCTTTTGGTCTATGGACGTGAAATAAATAGTCAAAATCAAAGCTTGCCCCGACAGCGGAGTGACTTCCTATCCTGGTTCCCGGAGAAAAGCGGGATATTCACGGTGAAAAATGCATATAAGTTAGCCACATGCGATCACAACACGGACTTTTCTAGTGGGTCATCCAGCTCAAGCCCGGTGGGAGTCGTTCACTTTGGAACCGGATTTGGTCAGCCAGCGTGCCTCAGAAAATGAAGATTACAGCGTGGCGTGTGGTTACCGGTACTCTAGCTACTCAACAATGCAAGAATTACAGGCATTTGGCCACTTGTTCACTATGTCCTTGAAGGAAATATGCCCTAGAGGCAATAATAAAGTTATTATATATTTCCTCATATCATGATAAATGTTTATTATTCATGCTAGAATTGTATTAACCGGAAACATAATACATGTGTGAATATATAGACAAACAAAGTGTCACTAGTATGCCTCTACTTGACTAGCTTGTTAATCAAAGATGGTTATGTTTCCTAACCATGAACAAGGAGTTGTTATTTGATTAACAAGGTCACATCATTAGTAGAATGATCTGATTGACATGACCCATTCCGTTAGCTTAGCCCACGATCGTTTAGTATGTTGCTATTGCTTCCTTCATGACTTATACATGTTCCTATAACTATGAGATTATGCAACTCCCGTTTGCCGGAGGAACACTTTGGGTACTACCAACGTCACAACGTAACTGGGTGATTATAAAGGAGTACTACAGGTGTCTCCAAAGGCAGATGTTGGGTTGGCGTATTTCAAGATTAGGATTTGTCACTCCGAATGTCGGAGAGGTATCTCTGGGCCCTCTCGGTAATGCACATCACTTAAGCCTTGCAAGCATTGTAACTAATGAGTTAGTTGCGAGATGATGTATTACGGAACGAGTAAAGAGACTTGCCGGTAACGAGATTGAACTAGGTATTGGATACCGACGATCGAATCTCGGGCAAGTAACATACCGATGACAAAGGGAACAACGTATGTTGTTATGCGGTCTGACCGATAAATTTCTTCGTAGAATATGTAGGAACCAATATGGGCATCCAGGTCCCGCTATTGGTTATTGAACGGAGACGTGTCTCGGTCATGTCTACATTGTTCTCGAACCGTAGGGTCCGCACGCTTAAGGTTTCGATGACAGTTATATTATGAGTTTATGAGTTTTAATGTACCGAAGGAGTTCGGAGTCCCGGATGAGATCGGGGACATGACGAGGAGTCTCGAAATGGTCGAGACATAAAGATCGATATATTGGACGACTATATTCGGAGTTCGGAAAGGTTCCGAGTCATTCGGATATTTATCGGAGTACCGGAGAGTTACGGGAATTCGCCGGGGAGAAGTATTGGGCCTTATGGGCCATACGGGAAAGAGAGAGGGGCTGCCCTAGGCAGGCCGCGCCCCCCCCTTGCCCTAGTCCGAATTGGGCTAGGGGGAGGGGCCGCACCCCCTCCTTCCTTCCCTTCTCTCTTCCCCTCCCTAGTCTCCTACTCCTAATACATGGAAGGATCCCTAGTTGGACTAGGAAAGGGGGAATCCTACTCCCGGTGGGAGTAGGACTCCCCTATGGCGCGCCTCCTCCCTAGGCCGGCCTCCTCCTCCTCCCTCCTTTATATACGGGGGCAGGGGGCACCCCATAGACACACAAGTTGATCCTTGAGATCGTTCCTTAGCCGTGTGCGGTGCCCCCCTCCACCATAATCCACCTCGGTCATATCGTTGCGGTGCTTAGGCGAAGCCCTGCGTCGGTAGAACATCAAGATCGTCACCACGCCGTCGTGCTGACGGAACTCTCTCCCCGGAGCTTTGCTGGATCGGAGCCCGAGGAGCGTCACCGAGCTGTACGTGTGTCAAGAACTCGGAGGCGCCGGAGTAACGTCGCTAGGATCGGTTGGATCGCAAGGAGAACGTACGACTACTTCCTCTACGTTGTGATCGCTTCCGCTTCGGTCTACGAGGGTACGTAGACAACACTCTCCCCTCTCGTTGCTATGCATCACCATGATCTTGCGTGTGCGTAGGAAAATTTTGAAATTACTACGTTCCCCAACAGTGGCATCCGAGCCTAGGTTTTATGCGTTGATGTTATATGCGCGAGTAGAACACAAGTGAGTTGTGGACGATATAAGTCATACTGCCTACCAGCATGTCATACTTTGGTTCAGCGGTATTGTGAGATGAAGCGGCCCGGACCGACATTACGCGTACGCTTACGCGAGACTGGTTTCACCGCTACGAGCACTCGTTGCTTAAAGGTGACTGGCGGGTGTCTGTCTCTCTCACTTTAGTTGAACCGAGTGTGGCTACGCCCGGTCCTTGTGGAGGTTAAAACGGAGTCTATTTGACAAACTATCGTTGTGGTTTTGATACGAGGGTAAGAACGGTTCTTGCTAAAGCCCGTAGCAGCCACGTAAAATTTGCAACAACAAAGTAGAGGACGTCTAACTTGTTTTTGCAGGGCATGTTGTGATGTGATATGGTCAAGACATGATGCTATATTTTATTGTATGAGATGATCATGTTTCGTAACCGAAGTTATCGGCAACTGGCTGGAGCCATATGGTTGTCGCTTTATTGTATGAAATGCAAACGCCCTGTAATTGCTTTACTTTATCACTAAGCGGTAGCGATAGTCGTAGAAGCAATAGATGGCGAAACGACAACGATGCTACGATGGAGATCAAGGTGTCGCGCCGGTGACGATGGTGATCACGACGGTGCTTCGGAGATGGAGATCACAAGCACAAGATGATGATGGCCATATCATATCACTTATATTGATTGCATGTGATGTTTATCCTTTATGCATCTTATCTTGCTTTGATTGACGGTAGCATTTTAAGATGATCTCTCACTAAAATTATCAAGTAGTGTTCTCCCTGAGTATGCACCGTTGCCAAAGTTCGTCGTGCCGAGACACCACGTGATGATCGGGTGTGATAAGCTCTACGTCCATCTACAACGGGTGCAAGCCAGTTTTGCACACGCGGAATACTCAGGTTATACTTGACGAGCCTAGCATATGCAGATATGGCCTCGAAACACGGAGACCGAAAGGTCGAGCATGAATCATATAGTAGATATGATCAACATAAGATGTTCACCATTGAAAACTACTCCATCTCACGTGATGATCGGTTATGGTTTAGTTGATTTGGATCGCGTGATCACTTAGATGACTAGAGAGATGTCAGTATAAGTGGGAGTTCTTAAGTAATATGATTAATTGAACTTAAATTTATCATGAACTTAGTCCTGGTAGTATTTTGCAAATTATGTTGTAGATCAATAGCTCGCGTTGTTGCTTTCATATGTTTGTTTTTGATATGTTCCTAGAGAAAATTGTGTTGAAAAATGTTAGTAGCAATGATGCGGATTCGATCCGTGATCGGAGGTTTATCCTCATTGCTGCACAGAAGAATTATGTCCTTAATGCACCGCTAGGTGACAGACCTATTGCAGGAGCAGATGTAAACGTTATGAACGTTTGGCTAGCTCAATATGATGACTACTTGATAGTTTAAGTGCACCATGCTTAACAGCTTAGAATCGGGACTTAAAAGACGTTTTGAACGTCATGGACCATATGAGATGTTCCAGGAGTTGAAGTTAATATTTCAAGCAAATACCCGAGTTGAGAGATATGAAGTCTTCAACAAGTTCTATAGCTAAAAGATGGAGGAGAATCGCTCAACTAGTGAACATGTGCACAGATTGTCTAGGTACTACAATCGCTTGAATCAAGTGGGAGTTAATCTTCCAGATAAGATAGTGATTGACAGAATTCTCTAGTCACCATCACCAAGTTAGTAGAACTTCGTGATGAACTATAGTATGCAAGGGATGATGAAAATGATTCCCGAGTTCTTCGTGATGTTGAAATCGATGAATGTAGAAATCAAGAAAGAGCATCAAGTGTTGATGATTGACAAGACCACTAGTTTCAAGAAAAGGGCAAAGGGAAAGAAAGGGAACTTCAAGTGGAAAGACAAGCAAGTTGTCACTCCCGCGAAGAAGCTCCAAAGCCTGAAACTGAGTGCTTACACTGCAAAGGAAATGGTCACTGGAAGCGGAAATGCCCTGAATATTTGGTGGATAAGCAGGATGGCAAAGTGAACAAAGGTATATTTGATATACATGTTATTGATGTGTACTTTACTAGTGTTTATAGCAACCCTTCGGTATTTGGTACTGGTTCAGTTGCTAAGAGTAGTAACTCGAAACGGGAGTTGCAGAATAAACAGAAACTAGTTAAGGGTGAAGTGACGATGTGTGTTGAAAGTAGTTTCAAGATTGATATGATCATCATCGCACACTCCCTATACTTTCGGGATTAGTGTTGAACCTAAATAAATGTTATTTGGTGTTTGCGTTGAGCATGAATATGATTTGATCGTGTTTATTGCAATACGGTTATTCATTTAAGTAAGAGAATAAATTGTTGTTCTGTTTACATGAATAAAACTTTATATGGTTACACACCCAATGAAAATGGTTCATTGGATCTCGATCGTAGTGATACACATATTCATAATATTGAAACCGAAAGATGCAAAGTTAATAATGATAGTGCAACTTATTTGTGGCACTGCCGTTTATGTCATATTGGTGTAAAGCGCATGAAGAAACTCCATGCTGATGGGATTTTGGAATCACTTGATTATGAATCACTTGATGCTTGCGAACCATGCCTCATGGGCAAGATGACTAAGACTCCGTTCTCCGGAACAGTGGAGCGAGCAACTGACTTATTGGAAATAATACATACTGATGTATGCGATCCAATGAGTGTTAAGGCTCGCGGCGGGTATCGTTATTTTCTGACCTTCACAGATGATTTGAGCAGATATGGGTATATCTACTTGATGAAACATAAGTCTGAAATAGTTGAAAGGATTCAAAGAATTTCAGAGTGAAGTGGAAAAATCATCGTGACAAGAAAATAAGGTTTCTACGATTTGATCGCGGGGACAAATATTTAAGTTACGAGTTTGGTCTTCAATTAAAACAATGTGGAATAGTTTCACAAATTCATGCCACCTGGAACACCAGATCATAATGGTGTGTCCGAACGTCATAACCGTACTTTATTGGATATAGTACAATCTATGATGTTTCTTACCGATTTACCAATGTCGTTTTGGGATCATGCATTAGAGACAACTGCATTCACGTTAAATAGGGCACCATCTAAATCCGTTGAGACGACACTATATGAACTGTGGTTTAGCAAGAAACCAAAGTTGTCTTTTCTTAAAGTTTGGGGCTGCGATGCTTATGTGAAAAAGTTTCATCCTGATAAGCTCAAACCCAAATCGGAGAAATGTGTCTTCATAGGATACCCAAAGGAGACAGTTGGGTACACCTTCTATCACAGATCCGAAGGCAAGACATTCGTTGCTAAGAATGGATCCTTTCTAGAGAAGGAGTTTCTCTCGAAAGAAGTGAGTAGGAGGAAAGTAGAACTTGATGAGGTAACAGTACTAGCTCCCTTATTGGAAAATAGTTCATCACATAAATTGGTTCCTGTGACACCTACACCAATTAGTGAGGAAGTTAATGATGATCATAAAACTTCAGATCAAGTTACTACCAAACCTCGTAGGTAAAACAGAGTGAGATCCGCACCAGAGTGGTACGGTAATCCTGTTCTGGAGGTCGTGTTACTTGACCATGACAAACCTACGAACTATGAGGAAGCGATGATGACCCAGATTCCGCAAAATGGTTTGAGGCCATGAAATCTGAGATATGATCCATGTATGAGAACAAAGTATGGACTTTGATGGATTTGCCCGATGATCGGCAAACCATAGAAAATAAATGGATCTTCAAGAGGAAGACGGACGTTGATAGTAGTGTTACTATCTACAAAGCTCGACTTGTTGCAAAAAGGTTTTCGACAAAGCTCAAGATGTTGACTACAATGAGATTTTCTCAACTGTAGCGATGCTTAAAGTCTGTCCGAATCATGTTAGCAATTGCCACAATTTATGAAATTTGGCAAATGGATGTAAAAACTGCATTCCTGAATGGTTTTCTGGAGGAAGAGTTGTATATGATGCAACCAGAAGGTTTTTTCGATCCAAAGGGAGCTAACAAAGTGTGCAAGCTCCAGCGATCCATCTATGGACTGGTGCAAGCATCTCGGAGTTGGAATATACGCTTTGATGAGTTGATCAAAGCATATAGTTTTGTACAGACTTATGGTGAAGCCTGTATTTACTAGAAAGTGAGTGGGAGCACTACAGCATTTCTGATAAGTATATGTGAATGACATATTGTAGATCGGAAATAATGTAGAATTATTCTGCAAAGCATAAAGGAGTGTTTGAAAGAAGTTTTTCAAAGAAAGACCTCGGTGAAGCTGCTTACATATTGAGCATCAAGATCTATAGAGATAGATCAAGATGCTTGATAAGTTTTTTCAATGAGTACATACCTTGACAAGATTTTGAAGTAGTTCAAAATGGAACAGTCAAAGAAAGAGTTCTTGCCTATGTTACAAGGTGTGAAATTGAGTAAGACTCAAAACCCGACCATGGCAGAAGATAGAAAGAGAATGAAAGTCATTCCCTATGCCTTGGCCATAGGTTCTATAAAGTATGCCATGCTGTGTACCAGATCTATTGTATACCCTGCACCGAGTTTGGCAAGGAGTACAATAGTGATCTAGGAGTAGATCATCGGACAGCGGTCAAAATTATCCTTAGTGGAATAAGGATATGTTTCTCGATTATGGAAGTGACAAAAGGTTAGGTAAAGGGTTACGTCGATGCAAGTTTTGACACTGATCTGATGACTCTAAGTCTCGATCTAGATACATATTGAAAGTGGGAGCAATTAGCTAGAGTAGTTTCGCGCAGAGCATTGTAGACATAGAAAAATTGCAAAATACATAACGGATCTGAATGTGAAAGACCCGTTGACTAAGACTCTCTCACAAGCAAAACATGATCACACCTTAGTACTCTTTGGGTGTTAATCACATAGCTATGTGAACTAGATTACTGAATCTAGTAAACCCTTTGGGTGTTGGTCACATGGCGATGTGAACTATGGGTGTTAATCACATGATGATGTGAACTATCGATGTTAATCACATGGTGATATGATCTAGATTATTGACTCTAGTGCAAGTGGGAGACTGAAGGAAATATGCCCTAGAGGCAATAATAAAGTTATTATATATTTCCTCATATCATGATAAATGTTTATTATTCATGCTAGAATTGTATTAACCGGAAACATAATACATGTGTGAATATATAGACAAACAGAGTGTCACTAGTATGCCTCTACTTGACTAGCTTGTTAATCAAAGATGGTTATGTTTCCTAACCATGAACAAGGAGTTGTTATTTGATTAACAAGGTCACATCATTAGTAGAATGATCTGATTGACATGACCCATTCCGTTAGCTTAGCACACGATCGTTTAGTATGTTGCTATTGCTTCCTTCATGACTTATACATGTTCCTATAACTATCAGATTATGCAACTCCCGTTTGCCGGAGGAACACTTTGGGTACTACCAAACATCACAACGTAATCGGGTGATTATAAAGGAGTACTACAGGTGTCTCCAAAGGCAGATGTTGGGTTGGCGATTTCAAGATTAGGATTTGTCACTCCGAATGTCGGAGAGGTATCTCTGGCCCTCTCGGTAATGCACATCACTTAAGCCTTGCAAGCATTGTAACTAATGAGTTAGTTGCGAGATGATGTATTACGGAACGAGTAAAGAGACTTGCCGGTAACGAGATTGAACTAGGTATTGGATACCGACGATCGAATCTCGGGCAAGTAACATACCGATGACAAAGGGAACAACGTATGTTGTTATGCGGTCTGACCGATAAAGATCTTCGTAGAATATGTAGGAACCAATATGGGCATCCAGGTCCCGCTATTGGTTATTGACCGGAGACGTGTCTCGGTCATGTCTACATTGTTCTCGAACCGTAGGGTCCGCACGCTTAAGGTTTCGATGACAGCTATATTATGAGTTTATGAGTTTTGATGTACCGAAGGAGTTCGGAGTCCCGGATGAGATCGGGGACATGACGAGGAGTCTCGAAATGGTCGAGACGTAAAGATCGATATATTGGACGACTATATTCGGAGTTCGGAAAGGTTCCGAGTCATTCGGTATTTATCGAGATACCGGAGAGTTACGGAATTCGCCGGGAGAAGTATTGGGCCTTATGGGCCATACGGGAAAGAGAGAGGGCTGCCCTAGGCAGGCAGCGCCCCCATGCCCTAGTCCGAATGGGCTGGGGAGGCCGCACCCCTCCTTCCTTCCTTCTCTCTTCCCTTCCTAGTCTCCTACTCCTAATACATGGAAGGGTCCCTAGTTGGACTAGAAAGGGGAATCCTACTCCGGTGGGAGTAGGACTCCCCTATGGCGCCCTCCTCCCTAGGCCGCCTCCTCCTCCCTCCCTCCTTTATATACGGGGCAGGGGCACCCATAGACACACAAGTTGATCCTTGAGATCGTTCCTTAGCCGTGTCGGTGCCCCCTCCACCATAATCCATCTCGGTCATATCGTTGCGGTGCTTAGGCGAAGCCTGTGTCGGTAGAACATCAAGATCGTCACCACGCTGTCGTCGTCGACGGAACTCTCTCCCCGGAGCTTTGCTGGATCGGAGCCCGAGGAGCGTCACCGAGCTGTACGTGTGTCAAGAACTCGGAGGCGCTGGAGTAACGGCGCTAGGATCGGTTGGATCGCAAGGAGAACGTACGACTACTTCCTCTATGTTGTGATCGCTTCGCTTGGTCTCACGAGGGTGCGTAGACAACACTCTCCCCTCTCGTTGCTATGCATCACCATGATCTTGCGTGTGCGTAGGAAAATTTTGAAATTACTACGTTCCCCAACAGTCCTATCTGTGGGGTAGAGGAGGAGAATACTTTTCTGCCTTGATCGCTTGCACTCAGGCAAGGATCTTATGGATCAATATGCGCAGGAGATGGCCGCTTCCAGACGACAACCTCCTCATTGATACTGGGAAGGAATGGCTAATGCCCCTTCTTAATTCCTGTTCGGAGATGGTCGGGGATATGATTATTATGCTGATTTGGCGGATATGGCAGGTACGCAATGACTTCTATCACGGTAAGGAAGTACCACCCGTGCCTTCATCGGTTGAGTTCCTGGATAGTTACTATAAATCTATCAACCTTGCGGGCAAGTTTTCAGTTGAGGATATTATCAAGGGGAAAATGCCTTCGGTGCCCCATGTGGCGTTGCGCCAAAAGATGGTTGTGCCCGTTTTGCCGTGGCCGGCTCCGACGCAGGATACGGTGGCCCTGTCCGTTGATGGTTCGTTCAACCCAGAGGATGGCTCCGCGGCGGCCGGGCTGGTTCTAAGGAATAGTGAAGGTAAAATCTTATTTGCGGCTTACAGATACATTTTCCATTGCGTTGAGCCACTGGAGGCAGAACTACACGCGATGATGCAAGGTATGGCCCTGGCCATCCAACACTCAAACGCCACGGCGATGCTGCAATCGGTCTCCTCGGAAGCTTTGTCTTGCCTATCAACGGATGCTCTGCGGCGGTCAGCTTATGGCCAGTTAGTTTTGGAGATTAAACATTTAGCTGGTAGTAGGGAGTTTGTACCTCATAAAATTAGTCGTTCTCAGAAGGGAGTTGCCGATCGCTTGGCTAGCTACAGCCAAACGGAGCGAGCTACTGTTGTCTGGCTTCGTTCTGTTCCACCTTGTATCGAGGACTTGTGGCCTCTCGACTGTAACTCTATGACTGCAATAAAACTCCCTTTACCCTCGCAAAAAAAAACTGCTAGGATTGGAGGAATGACTTAGACAACTATAGTTCAGTTCAAGATCCACGACTGCAGGTGGCAACAGTTTTCGTGGACATGGAAGATGTTGACAAGGAAAGAAGCAAGATACCCGTTCAAAACACAACCTGTATTTCATTTTATTTTCTTGAGATTTTCAGAAGCACGACTTTTTTAATCAGTGTCAGTTATAGTAACAACTTAACAAACGATACTTCAAATTGCAGTTGGGTTAACATGCAATCATTGCCTGTGCTGTTTAACTGAAATATCCAAGTTTTCAACAGACAAAGTATGTGCACCTGACACGCAGTCATGCTGGTCCAACTGGAAGGTTTTTACCAACAATGGACCACCCATCATGTTCAACAGTTACAACTTCTGCATATGCAAGAGTTATTACTGGAGTGAAGAATATACAACAAACAGAGCATGAGCAACAACAGCCCGCCATCGAAGAACCAATCGAATTGTGTTTCTTTCTTTCTTTCGCGAGCCACCGTGGTCGGTAAAGAAGACACCGGGACCAAACTAGAAGGCGAGATCGTTCAGAATGGCTGTTCCATATTTTCTCTTTTCCGAGCTACTGCAGAAGCTAGCAGCTGGTTGTTCTGAATAAGTCTGCTCTTTGCAGTGGTGTTGACCAGTGGCTTGGCTTCTGTTCCTAGACTCAGGCACGTCATGCGTATGCTTCCCTTCGTATGTAGTTATCACAGCATGTGGTTCCTCGGAAGATCTCTCGATATGCTTCTTGACGTCGCAGCCTTGGTAAGTGCACTTGTAATAGCTCCTACATGGACAGAGTAGGAACTCAGGTTCATGGACTTTTTTTTCGGAACTCAAAAACGTTATGGAGATATGGTTTTTCAATTTGGAATAAATTGTCTGTGCCAGCTGGGTCTTGTGAAAAATAACAGAAGATACACAGACAATTGATAAGCATGCACATTATTCATCACCACGCTTTTTTCAGAATAAAAGAAGAAATGTATTCCTTGTTTCACCAACTATGTGTGTAACAGTCAAATGTGTACTCATTCAAATAAACCAGAGCAGCAGTTACAAAATCTACTTAGATCAGCAGTAGGATCTTCATATCAGTTGAATTATAAGATAAGCAAGGCATGAATTCTTTGCCAAATAATTCCAAAGCCAATTCTATGTAGGATGGATATTGACTGTCATTAACAAGCAGTATCAGCCTATCATGCTTTTTAAGCTTGTCAGGTGTATATTTCTCTTGAATACAAATTTAAAGCCTTTTTCGTGCATTGCCGCAAGACAAATGTCCCATGCGTGTGCAAGTGCAAGTGAGCCATGTGGAGTTGTCAATAACATCATGTTGATGTCAACAAAGTCAATAACAACATCAAGTTGATGCCAACAAACTTCATAGGCTCCAGCATTAACCAATTAGTATTCAAGGCAGTTATCACATATACAGTTGTAAATATGACACATTTTCTAAGATAAAATGGTAAAGAAAAAACTTCAAAGATTCAACAATAAAATGAGATGATGGGCTTACCTTGGGTGAGGATTTCCTCTCACCACTTTCTGTCCATATTTGCGCCACCTATAGCCGTCGTCCAAAAGATCAACATTGCTCGTTGTACTCACGATAATCTTTTGACCTGGTGCATTCCTGCCTCACGGAAATAATAACAGTAAGCTTAAAGATGCTAATTAGGAAGTCTGGATGAACTTAGCAAAGTTCCAAGTAAGGAATTTATGTTCAGCTGTAGGAAATACCTTTCATTTGCATCGGCATCACCATCATCTCCATCAACAGTTCTTATTTCACCATCACGTTCCCGGATATCACTTAAACTAGATAATGGCACATCTCCCTCTTCCTTCGTTGGCAATAAAACATCCGCCATCATTCCATTTCGCGTTATAGGTTTTCCATAATAACCTTGACAACCTAATTGTGATTTAGTTGAAGGCTCCTTGGCATCATTGAAATCATCTAACTCATTCAATAAATCACCACAATCTTTAAACCTCTTTGAGGGGGGTTCATGGCAGTGCTGACCTCTATAAATTATTTTAATAATTCGTCCATCTGCAGAGTGCTCTACATTTTTCCTGACCGGGCAATTCAGGGTACATTTGTAATAGCTCTTTGGATACTTCCCACCCTTGACTGCCTTTTGTCCATACTTACGCCAGTTGTATCCATCATCAGCAGGTCTATCCAGAGTGATGGATGAACCTTGGAGTACTTCCAGAACTCCAGCTGATCCAGTGTTGATACTGTCCAGAGTGGTGGATGAATCTTGGAGCACTTGTAAAACTCCAGCTGGTCCAGTGTTGACACTACCACTACCAGTGTGTGATAGCAAACTCGGCACACCCTGCATTGATGCCGCGCCTAAGGAAGAACTGACATGCTGAGGTGTCAGCACTGAAGTTGCCAATGAGAAAGAAGAAGAGTTGTCCACTTGATCAAGTATACTGTATTTAGAAAAAGCTAGTTGAGGTCCAATCTTGTGATGCAATCCCGCCCCTTGTTTTTCCCGCGACTCTTTCTTTTGAGCTACTTGTGCTGCCAGCTGTGCTAGGTCTTGTTCATGGAACACATCAAAGTTGTCCTGCAAACGAAGAAAATATAAATACCAGTTTTAATAGAACATACTATTGCAATAGTAACTAAAAAACCATATAAAGCAACTCAACAAAACACAGTGCAATAGTAACGAAACCATGTAAATGAATTCAACAAAACATACCGGTTTTAACAAAACATAGTACAACAGTAACAAAACATAGCGTAGGAAAAGTGGACATCGACGTGGTATCAACAAATTTTGACGTAAAGGAATCAAGGGCAAGCACCATGGTTTCTAATATTATTGAAGGGAAACCATCAGGCTCCTTAACGCTTTCAAAATGGAAGACGAAGGTGCCACCATTAACGCTCTAACTACACCGGCCACAAAACTACTCCACCATCTCAAGAAACATCAGGTTCTTGGAAAGATCGCCCGCCCACTGCCTGTCCTTGTCGATTGCGATGTTTACTTATCTATAACTCGACCTGTTAGCACGTGAATTTTTTTGGGGCGCCCAGCACATCAATGTGCAGCTGTCGGCAAGGCAGAAGGCACACATCGGCGACCTTGACAGTTACCAATCCACGGGCCGAGGCCGACCCGCGATTAACTTGACGCACGTGCAATGCAGGCCATTCGTCCCTGGAGAAGCTGGTCCCCTTCCGGCTGGGGCGTCCAGGGCCAATAATTCCAAGGAGCACGGGCCGCAGGCCGCGGAAATTCCGATCCCGCGGCCTAAAAATAGCAATGCGGAGGGAGCTGGATTGGCAACAAAAACAACAGAAGAAGATCTACCCTGTTCATGCCGATTCAGAGCATAAAAAAAATGCCGATTCAGTATCTGTACTACCACTACTGGTAATTACTAATTGGTACGTCGAGCTACGACAGATGGTTACGTACTGTTAATCAATCAAACAGGACAGCAGCAGCGAGCGTGCGATTAGTGAAGGAGGGAGCTGAGATGAGATCGGTGGACGGTACCTGGGGGTACCCGAGGAGCGGCGGAGGGGAAGGGAGCTGCGCGAGGGGTCCCCCGAAGAAGCCAAGCGCCGACGCGGCCGGCGACGGCTGGTCGTCGGGGAAGAGGCTGTCGAGCGCGGGCGGGGCCCAGAGGCCGCCGCCGTCGCCGATGCCTGACCACTGCCCCGCCGCCATGGGCGAGTAGAGTACGCGCGCGTCGGCGACGAGCGAGTGGGCTTGAGGGAGGGAGGGAGGGAGGGATGCTTTCTGCTGTCAGATTGGTTGTCAAGTGGGACGCTCGGTATTTATTCCCCGGGAGTGCGAGTGGGCGAGGCAACAAAAATCGCAATGAGGGCGCTGAATGATTGGTGGCTCTTCCAGACGGAGGCGAAGCCCCGCGGAAGGAAAACCCGGGATATTTTCCGAAACCGTAACGGAGATATTTGTCCGTCCCTTCTAAACATGGTAGTAAGCCGAACCAACAGACCGAACCCAGATATCTGTGTGCAACTTATAGTTCAGGTATTTTAGGAATTTTATTTTCTGTCGTGATGAAGATATTAGTATGAGCTTTGTCGCTTTAATGCCTAGTGTTTAGTTTGAGAGAGCAATGCGGCCCAGATATTTGCCGGCCACTCACGCTCTCGTTGGAAACGTGACTGTAACGTGATCCAAGTGTGTCATCCGCTAACAGCAGACGCGTTCGGTGATAAACGGTGTGTCAGAGCCTCTCTAACCGATTTCCTATGATTTAATTTTTCTTTTTTGCCTTCTCTTAAACTTAACTCCTTAAAATTTGATTAGTTGAATTATGACCGGACCAAATAACGTCCTTAAATTTAACTCCTCAAACGAACTGACCCATCACCCATGTGGAAGTCTCTCTCTTATCTTCTTCTTTCTTCTGGCGACTAATCTATACAGGAAGAACGACATCCACGTAATACAAGCTAGCAACCGAAGCAGGTCTGGGTGGTGCTTCTCGACGGCGCCCTGCCACATGCAATCTCTAGAGTTACTAAGCTCCCACGAATTACTCGTCCGTGGTGCATCGGGGGCTTTGGGCAGCGTGTGGACCTCGTTGGTCAGTGTGAGAAAGCGATGGTCACACACCCTGGTTCACGCTTCGGTCAAAAAAGAAAACTCCAGGTTCACGCGGCCTCACCTTGTTCACCTTCACCCGACCAAGAAGGAAACACACATTGCGGGTAAAAAAGGTTAATTAAATAAATGCCACTCAAATTATGGCTATTCATAAAAATGCCACTGCAATTTTCAAACTTAAAAAAATGCCACTGCAATTTTTGCACACTTTGAAAACGCCACTCCAGACTTCGAAAAATGCCACTAGAAATGGCATTTTTCAAAGTTTGGAAATTGCAGTGGCATTTCTTGGAATCACCAGATTTGGAGTGGCATTTATCAAATTAACCCAAAAAAGGGGGAACGCACATCGCGAGAGGCAGCTAGGGTTCCAGGTGCTCAGCCGCCGTCCGTCGGTAGCCACGACCAGGAGCTTCCTCAGGCCGCCCCTCGCGACCTCCCTCACATCCCAAAGCCCACACACGACCCCAGCGCCCACTCCTCTCAAAAAAGTGGCGGCACACCACGTCGCTGCCACCTAGCGCAACGGCGGCGGTGACCAATGGCCGTTGCGCGGAGCGGCTCCCCTAAAGCGTGGTGTATGGCGGCGCTGACGAGGACATGTACCTAGGGTAGGGTCTTAGGCCTGACCTAGACACCCTACCCAAGGACACTGCCCTATAATCGAAGACATTCAAAGACCAAAAGGGAGTACCGACTAGAATCACCTTGAAGTGCAATCCACTCGATAGAAGATTCCACTCGGATACTCCAATTCCACTCGGCCACAGCAGGGTCACTCGACCATATGAAGAACCACTCGGAGTACAAAAGATCTAAAGTCACCCCAGGATGGCAACGGTCAGGCGTTCACTCGGTAGTCTTAAAGATCATTAATGGCTGGCGTTACCAGTAACGGCCCTATCTTAACTCACATTGAACCCTGTGTAACTGAGGGCTACGAGGGTCCTGGCGCACTCTATATAAGCCACGCCCCTCCTTAGGCAGAAGGGTTTGCACCCCTTGTAACATCCACGCATAATCCAGTCGACAAAGCCTCAGGGCACCGAGACGTAGGGCTATTACCTCCTCCGAGAGGGGCCTGAACTCGTAAACTTGCATGTACAACCTCACCGTAGCTAGGACCTTGCCTCCTCCTACGTACCCCCTATTCTTACTGTCAGACTTACTCCCACGATAGTTGGCGCCCACCGAGGGGCAGGCGCCTAAGCGACTTCGGGTGAGGTTTTCGGGGGTGGTTTGGCGTTGGGCCGCGAGATCCGTCTCGGCGCCCTCGTTTTCTTCACCGATGACTCCGCCTGGCTTCAAGAAGCTCCCCTCAACATCGAGGACCTCCCCGTCCGCAGGGCGACGCACTTCCGTGCGAGTGCTTGCCGCGTTCTTCTTTGACAGTCGCCGACCAAGTGTCGGCCGGCTCCGGTGGCATCATCGCTCCCAACCGTCCGCCGTCGCAAGCGGTCCGGCCGTTTGTGGCTCCAATGGTGGGTGAAGCATGCAGTGGCTCGTCAATCGGCCACCCCTCAAGTTGCGGTGATTCAGCCCGACAAATCTCTTTACGATCTGTCCGATCTGCCGACTGGTCACTCGGATTCCCTTTCCGAGTGCAAGAGCAATGATCTAGCGGCAGAAGTCCTCGTGGTCAACTCCCAGCATGGTTCGTCTGGATTTCGCCGCAACAGCGGCGGCGGCGGTGGTGACGGCAGCGCCGGCCCATCACAAGATCATGATGAGTACATCCCCGAGGCCCTCACAGCAGAGCAGAGGGAAGAGCTGCATCGTCGCAACGTCCAGGCGCTCCAGACCCCCATCATTGGGGAGACCTCCGAGGCTCGGGCCTTGGAGGCTGCACGCTTGGCCACCTTGGCTGAGCGTACACGTTTGGAGAATCTGTAGAAGGAACTCGACGAGCGCGCACGTCAACAGATCCCCGAATCCAGTCGACGCGTGCGACGGTTGTTTCCGACTGAAACTCGGGTATACAGTACTCCAATCGAAAATGTTGCAGCAGCAACACGCATAGCAGAGCCAATTCAGCCGTCACGTTCAGAAGCTGGTAGAGGTTTGGAGCAGATCCGAGCATTGCTTAAAGCCGCCGGGGAACAGAATTCTGCTGTCTCCCAGTCGCGTAACATAATTCATAGTAGGTCAGTGGTTGCAGACACAGTTTAGTCGGCACATAGTCCGAGGTCGCCCCAGCATCGTGAAGATCGTGGTTTCCACCAGGATCAGTACCTGGGGCGAGGCCATGGGCATTAAGATCGTCAGTTTTCCCGTAACCACTATCGAGTGCTTACGCCGCCTCTAAGGGGCGGGTCGTACGCGCCTCGACGGTATGATGATAGGCACCCGTATGGTCACGAGTGGAAAGCCCCAGTCGACCCTAGAGAGTTGGGGTTCCATGCAAGGTCATTACTTATGCAAGGTTTGGTCGACAGAGGCCGAGCAAACAGAGAAGGGCAAGGCAGAGATCGTCCGACTGGGAACAAATCATTTATTTCTAGGCCCGATTGTTTCAGTATGGCCATCCGATCGGCTGAGATCCCTCCCAACTCAGGTTGGCAGCGGGCGTGAATAAGTTCACCGAAGAATCAAAGCCAGACACCTGGATGGAAGACTATCGAGTGGCTGTGCAGATTGGTGGAGGCAATGATGATGTAGCCATGAAGCACCTCCCCCTGATGCTTGAGGGTTCGACCAGAGCCTGGTTGACTCAGTTGGCCCCTGGGAGTATTTTCTGCCGGGATGACTTGGCCCGAGTGTTCATCAAAACATTTCAAGGCACTTGCAAGCGACCTGTTGGGCTGACTGAATTGCAACACTGTGTTCAGAAGCCGAATGAAACTTTGAGAGACTTCATCCAGAGATGGACGACCCTTCATCATACGGTAGAGAATGTGACAGATCACCAGGCGGTTTACGCCTTCAAAGAGGGCATCCGGTACATAGAGCTTACACTGAAATTCGGTCGTTTCGGAGACATGACTCTGACCCGAATGATGGAAATAGCCACTCGGTACGCTAATGGTGAAGAGGAAGACCGACTCCGCAATGGCAAGGGAAAAATAGTCGTCCAGGACTCTGGGGCTGGAAATTTTAGTCGGAAGCAAAAACGTAAAGCTGAACCTATAGGTCCTGCTGAGGCTGCAGTCCTGAATGCAGAAGGAGGGAAGTTAAAAGGAAAACTCAAACCGTAGTGGAAACCCAAGAAGGTGAAGGATCAGTTAGGCCAGGACATTCTGGATTTTCTGTGTTACATTCACACTAAGAAAGACGAGGAGGGTAACTTGATTCAACCCAAGCATACCACTCGGCAGTGCAGACTTCTGATTCAGAGTTTCCGAGAGAATCAGTCCAGTGAGAAAGAATCTGATAAAGAGGATGAAAAGGAGGAAGATGATGGTTACCCTAAGGTCAATGCTACCTTGATGATTTTTGCTGACGTAGAAGGCAAAAGTTGACTGAAAGTCATTAATAGGGAAGTGAATATGGTTGCTCCGGCAACTATGACGGACTTGAAGTGGTCGAAGACTCCCATTACATTCGACCAATCAGATCACCCAGCACACGTTGCTACTCTTGGGCGGCAAGAGCTGGTGGTCGACCCAGTCGTTGGGGGCACCCGACTGACTAAAGTCCTTATGGATGGTGGAAGTGGGCTGAACATTCTGTACGCTGCGACCCTTGAAGGGATGGGCATTTTGATATCCAAACTCAGTGAGAGCAACATGCAGTTCCACGGTGTCATTCCTGGAAAAAAAAGGCAAAGTCACTCGGGCAGATTACTCTTGAGTTTTCAATGATTCCAAGAATTACCACAAGGAAAAGTTGACATTTGAGGTGGTGGATTTCCACATTGCTTATCATGCCATTCTGGGTAGACCCGCATATGCTCGTTTCATGGCTCGACCATGTTACGTATATCTCAATATGAAGATGCCCGGTCCCAGTGATGTGATCACAGTCATAGGAAACAGACAGAGAGCAGAAGAGTGCCTTCAGAAGGGCTGCAAGATTGCCGATGAGCAGATGGTAGCTGTGGAGATGCAGGAATACCAGAAAACTGCAGATCCGAGTGATTTGCTGCGGTCCAAGAAGCCTGCTTCAGAATCTGCATTTCAGTCGGTTGGAGAAACCAAACCTGTTCATACCCACCTGGAAGACCCCAATGCAGCTCTGACTCATATATCAACAACACTCGACAGCAAATAAGAAGCCACACTCATCCACTTCCTCCGTGAGAACTGGGACATCTTTGCATGGAAACCTTCTGACATGTCGGGTGTACCCAGGGGGCTGGCTGAGCATCGTTTGCGTGTTGGCCCAAAAGCAAAACCAGTGAAAGAGCATCTCCGATTGTGCGCCGTGGAAAAGAGAAAGGCGATTGGTGAGGAGGTGGCTCGGCTCTTGCAGCTGAGTTCATGTGCGAGATTTACCACTCCGAGTGGCTCGCTAATGTCGTCATGGTCCCTAAGAAAGATGATTCACTTTGTATGTGTATCCACTTCAAGCATATCAATCGGGTCTGCCCAAAAGATCATTTTCCTCTCCCCCGCATCGATCAGATCATCGACTCGACGGCGGGGTGTGAGTGTTTATCCTTTTTGGATGCATATTCCGGGTACCATCAGATCCGTCTGTATGGACCCGATGAAATAAAAACAGCCTTCATCACCCCCATTCAGGTGTTTTTGCTATGTTACCATGCCTTTTGGTCTGAAGAATGCTGGAGCCATGTTCATGCGCATGATACAGAAGTGCATGCTCACTCAAATCAGTCGGAACGTGGAAGCATACATGGATGATATCATGGTAAAGTCACGCAAGAGTTCAGACCTGCTGACTGACCTCCCTGAAACCTTTGCCAACCTAAGAAGATATGACATCAAGCTTAATCCATCCAAGTGCACATTCAGAGTCCCAGGAGGGAAGTTGCTTAGTTTTCTTGTTTCCAAACGAGGAATCGACGCAAACACAGAAAAGATTGGAGTAATTGTCTGAATGAAACGCCCTGTGAGTGTGCATGATGTTCAGAAGCTTATGGGTTGTTTGGCTGCATTAAGTCGATTCATTTCTCGCCTCAGTGAAAAGGCATTGCCTCTTTACCGACTGATGAAAAAGTCTGATACATTCGAGTGGACTCGTCAAGCTGAAGTAGCATTTGTAGAGCTCAAAGCCCTGCTTTCCACTCAGCTGGTGCTTGCTGCTCTAGTCAGCAAAGAGCCTCTGTTGTTATATATTGCAGCCACTGGACAGGTTGTCAGCACAGTGCTCACGGTCAAGCGAGAGGAAGAAGGCAAAGCCTATAAAGTTCAACACCCAGTGTATTACATTTATGAAGTTTTGAGTCCGTCCAAGCAAAGGTATCCGCATTACCAGAAGCTTGTTTATGGAATCTATCTGACCACGAAGAAAGTTGCACATTACTTTGCAGATCACTCGGTTTCAGTCGTCAGTGATGCTCCATTGTCAGAGATTTTGAATAATCAAGACATAACTAGTCGAGTGGCTAAGTGGGCGATTGAACTCCTTCCTCTTGATATCAAGTTTGAAGTAAAGAAGGCAATTATGTCTCAGGCAATTGCAGATTTCTTGGCCGAGTGGATTGAGCAACAGCAACCGTCTCCAGTTCACTCGGAGCATTGGACCATGTTCTTTGATGGATCTAAGATGTCGAATGGTTCCGGAGCCAGGGTAGTCCTGGTGTCCCCAAGAGGCGATAAACTCAATTATGTACTCCAAATTCACTTTGATTCCTCCAATAATGAAGCTGAATACCAAGCACTTTTATATGGGTTGCGTATGGCCATCTCACTCGGCGTCCGTCACTTGATGGTTTACGGTGACTCAGATTTGGTGGTAAATCAAGTGATGAAGGAGTGGGATATCAGGAGCCCTGCCATGACAGTATATTGCAATGAAGTGAGAAAGTTAGAAAAGAAGTTTGAAGGGTTAGAGCTCCACCACATACCCCAACTCAAGAATCAGGCTGCTGATGATCTAGCGAAAATAGGTTCCACTCGGAAGCCTATTCCTAGCAATGTGTTCTTCGAGCATCTCCACACCCTGTCAGTTCAAGAAGATCCCTTTACAGAGGAGGCCCCACATCCGATAAGTTCCACCAACCCGACTGAAGTTGAAGTCCCAGTAGTGGTCGACCTAATTATGGAGGTTTTTGTAATCATCCCGACTGGACAATGCCATATATTGCATATCTGCTCAGGCGAGAGCTCCCAAAAGATGAGGATGAGGCTCGTCAAATCATGCGCAGATCCAAAGCCTTCACATTTATAGGCGATCAGCTTTTCAGAGAAAGTGTAACTGGTGTTGCTCAGCGGTGCATCACTCCAGAAGAGGGTCGACTGATCCTAAATGAGATCCACTCGGGGACCTGTGGTCACCATGCGTCCTCACGGGCCATCATGGCCAAAGCATACCGAGCAGGATTCTACTAGCCGCGGGCAAATGAAATGGCCAAAGAGATAGTTGAGAAGTGTGAAGGTTGCCAGTTTTACTCGAACATGTCCCACAAGCCTGCATCGGCCTTGAAGACTATTACACTTGTCCGACCATTTGGTGTTTGGGGACTCGACATGGTTGGGCCCTTGAGGACTGGCAGAAGCAGCTTCACCCATCTGCTCGTGGCAGTCGACAAGTTCACTAAGTAGATTGAAGCCAAACCCATCAAGAACCTCGACTCAAGCACAACCATCACTTTCATCAGAGAGTTAATATTCAGATATGGAGTTCCGCACAACATCATCATAGATAATGGTTCAAACTTTGATTACGATGAATTCAGAGCTTTCTTTACTTCCCAAGGCACTCGGGTCGACTACGCATCAGTTGTGCACCCACAGTCGAATGGGCAAGCCGAAAGAGCAAATTGTTTGATCCTACAAGGGCTAAAACCATGATTGATGTGCGACCTCAAGCATGCAGCGGGCGCTTGGGTGACTGAGTTACCTTCTATTTTTGTGGGGTTTGAGGACAACTCCCAACCGGTCGACTGGTCGAACTCCTTTCTTCATGGTATATGGAGCTGAAGCAGTGCTTCTGAGTGACTTGCTCCACAATGCGCCCCGAGTGGAACTCTTCTTAGAAGCTAAAGCCGAACTAGCTCGTCAAGACGCTGTTGATCTTCTGGAAGAGGAGAGAGAGATGGCTTTGATCCGGTCGACCATCTATCAGCAAGATCTTCGTCGGTTCCACGCGCGAAATGTTAGAGGTCGTGCATTTCAAGAAGGAGACCTTGTGCTCCGAGTGGATCAGCAACGACCTCACAAGCTCGCTCCTGCCTGGGAAGGCCCCTTCATTGTCACCAAGGTGCTTCACAATGGAGCATATCACCTTTACAACGTGGCCAAGAGGAAGGACGAGCCGCGCTCCTGGAATGCAGATCTGCTCCGCCGCTTTTATACCTGAAAACACTCGGATTGTCGAGATAGAATAAGAAGTACTTTTTAGATTGTTTATCACAGACATGATTTCTGCAGTCGCAAATTGATAGTTTTCACATATACTTGTGTTAAAATCCCCCAGTGGGTGGCTTAGCTGCGAATCCGATTCGCCTAAGTTCAAAAAAATACTCCGAGTGAAGAGCAATCCTCTCACTCGGGGGCTTAGCTGCGACCCCGTACTTGCCTAAGTTAAACACACTCCGAGTGAAGAGCAATCCTCACACTCAGAGGCTTAGCCACGAACCAGATTCGCCTAAGTTTCAAAATCACTCCGAGTGAAGAGCAATCCTATCACTCGGGGGCTTAGCTGCGATCTCGTACTCGCCTAAGTTAAAAACACTCTGAGTGAAGAGCAATCCTCTCACTCGGGGGCTTAGCTGCGATCCTGTACTCGCCTAAGTTTCAAAAACACTTCGAGTGAAGAGCAATCCTCTCACTCGGGGGCTTAGTTGCGATCCCGTACTCGCCTAAGTTTCAAAAACACTCTGGGTGAAGAGTAATCCTCTCACTCGGGGGCTTAGCTGCAATCTCGTACTCGCGTAAGTTAAAAACGCTTCAAGTTAAGAGCTATCCTCTCACTCGGGGACTTAGCTGCAACCCCGTACTTGCCTAAGCCTAAAAGAACGCTATAAGGTGCACCTTGAGCTGCGCCACAAGTACAACGTCTGGATGCACTCTGAGCTGCACCACAAGTACAATGTCTAGATGCACTCTTAGATGTGCCACAAGTACAACAATGACTCCAAGTGAAGAGCAATCCTTTCACTCGGAGAGACAGTTGTGATCCCAGATTCACTCAAACCTAGAAAATCCAAAGAATAGTGGAAACAAAGCAACTGCATTCAAATAAAACAACCAAGTTCAGATAAATCCAGCAGGGTTCAACGTCACAAGCAAAAGTATTCGAGCATCAGGCTCGCAGGAGTTTTAATGATTACAAAATCACTCGGCATTCCAAGGCAAATAAAGTCATCAAGTTTTTCATTCGTCAGGAGGAGGACTTGCTGGCTCGACAAATGCATCCAAGTTAATACCATCTGCAATGCGAATGGACGCGTCGATGAAGATCTCCATGAAAGATTAAAACTGGTGCTTCTTGGTGTTAGCCACCTGGAGAGCCTTCAACTTCTCTTCCTTGACGTCCCTGTAGTGAACGCGGACGAGTGAAAGAGCCACATCAGTACCACAACACGCGGCTGACTTCTTCCATGCCTGCACTCGGTCAGGGATGCTATTAAGTCGAGTTATCAGTGACTCGAGGTCATTCAGAAGCACATCCTCTAGTTAGAGTTCCTTGTCGACCAGAGACATTGCCACTTTCAGTCGGGCGACGTAGTCCAAGACACTGGCAAGTCGAGCTTCCAGTCGCAGCACATTCATGGTAGCTTCATCCTTGATGGGGTCTAGTCCAGTCTCGATCTGACCGGTTTCATCCTCAATGTTCTGGTAGAATTCTGCATGCATGGAAAGATAGTGAATTGGCAGCAACATGGCGGGAAAGTTCTTACAGTCAGTCGGATGAAAGGGAGTACCTTCAAGCATAAGGAACATCTTCAAGGCAAGACCACCCAGATAAGATTCTAGATCGTCCCTCTTCCAAGTCAAAGCCGCTTTCTCCTCCTTTAGTTGCACGACCTCCTTTTTCGCCTCATCAATAGCAGTTTTCAGCTTGGCATTCTCATCTTCCAACTTTTTGACTGAAGCCAGCTTCCGGTCGGCAAGTTCAGTCTTCTCACGAGCTGTCTTCTGCGCGGTAGCAAGATCAAGATCCTTCTGTTCCGGGGCCTGCTTTATTTTGTCTAAAGAAATAACATTCCTCAAACGAGCTTGGAGTTGGCGATTTTCATTACACACATCTGTTCGAGTGGAATCAGTCGATTCAAAGGATAAATAGGGAAAATGACAAGGCATACAGTCAACGAGTCATTACCTCCCATAATTGACACTTCATCTTGGGACTTATTCAAGTTCTCCTTGGCTAGTTCCAGGTCTAGCTTGAGTTGGTTTTTCTCCTGCTCCACAACAGTGTATTGAGTCCCAAGTTCACAAGATTTCTGCAAATAGCAGCACGACAAGTCAGTCGACAGTTACTTTCGAATGGAAAGATGCAAGAACAAACTACATAGAAAAATAGTTGTAAGACTGATGCTGAATCAAACATCCAATAGCAGTCTTGGGGACTACACCCAGTGGGTGCACTTACCATGCCCCCACTGGTTACATTTCCCACTTAGCATGGTCAGCCCATCTCGAGTGGAAGGACTAATATAAAAAAACTAACATTTTTGGGTCTCAGACCACCGCCGATTGCCCGCAGTCAACCGTGGTCTCGGGGACTACACCCAGTGGGTGCACTTAGTGTGCCCCCACTGGTTCAGTTCCCACTTTACATGACCTATCTAGGTCGAGTGGAAGGGCTACAAGCAAACATTTTGAAAAGACCCTCGCCGAATCAAACATTCGACGGCGGTCTCGGGGACTACACCCAGTGGGTGCACTTAGCGTGCCCCCACTGGACCAAGATTTCACTCGACATGACCTGGTCGACTCAAGTGAAAGAGCTACAAAGTGAAAAGAAAACACCCACTGGGTGAACAGATGCAAGGTGCAAATTCAAGATAGATGTATGAACATCTTACGAATAATAAAGCAGCAGTTTGCAGGGAGCATGTCCTAACAGAACAAAGTCCAAGATAGAGAAACCAATAGGAAATCAACTTACAATCCCACTTACTCGGACATTCGCTTGAAGAGCAGAGCTGGCGTCATATGCAGCCTTGCTGGTGTCATACTCCACCTTCAGTCGGTCCATCATTAGACCCGCCTGAATCATAGTCTCCTTGGAAGCTCCTATTTGACCCTCTGGGACGGGATATGCAGCAAACATGCGAGATGACGGAATAGGTGACGGGGCCGGTAGAGTAGAAGCCTGAACTTGTGCAATCCGCTCTGAAGCCTGAGCAGTCGACGCTAATGGATGGTCAGCTGACAGAGGATTAGCAAAGGAGACTGAAGCCCGTACTGGATCTTTGAGTGGTTGGACCACAGGCTCAGATGACGGGCGAGGCATTCTGGCTCCAGGCACCCTCCTTCTCAAAGTTCTGCCTCTCCTCCCAGTATTCTTCAGAGGCACATCCTCATCATCATCATCATCATCAGGGAGTTGAATAATATTCGTTGGTGCTGCAAACACTCAACAGTGAAATTTCAGTCAACCGAAGAGTTCATTAATAGAGCATAGGCACAGTTATGAAACCATACCTGCTCGAGAGGTGGCCTCATCTGCAGTTTCTGCATCACCATGCTCCTCGTCAATGTCCATGGATGTCGCAGACGTAGTAGCAACAGTGAAAGTTCCAGATTTCACTCGGTCAAACAAGCAAATGAGTTCACAATAACACAGAAGAACACAAGAAATAAATTCTTACGCTGAAGTCACGGGCACAACCACCTTGATACTAGGCATGGCCTTCCGAGGCTTGGGCGGGGCAACTTTGGCTTGCTTCGCAGCCTTCTCTGACGGCTCGGGAGTTGACGTTCGAGCGCGCTTTGGAACTTTGGCACTCGACGCAGCAGCTTTGCCACGTCCCCCTGGAGGGTCTTGCAACTGTTTGGAACGATGCTCTAAGCGGGGCAGTGAGTTGACCTCTTTGCTGCTGCTGCTCGAGTCCTCGCTCTCATCTTCACTATCTTCAGCGTATTGGTTGTCGCTGCCCTCACTGTCACTGCCATTCCTTCTTGGTACTGCTCGCTGTTTGGCATCGAGTGCAGCTTGGTGAAAACCTGCAAGACACAAGTTGTAGACATGAGTCGGATCCAAGAACAACCGCAAAGTAAAGGAAAAAAGCACTCGGATAAGTTGAGCCTGACCTCTTCTGGAGCATTGTTGGCGTCGAATGGCAAGATTCTCCTGGACCCCTGGGGTTGTCCTTGTTGCCAGTAATGCTCCGGAGCCACTAAGACACCGTCTCCTTGCTAACCTCCTCCGGGTGGGTTCGAGCGGTGTCCTCTGGGCCTGAGTACATCCACATGGGTTGGTCACAGGCTTACAAGGGCTGGATCCATCGACTGAGGAACACCTCCAACAGATCCATCCCCGTCACTCCGCCTTTAACCAACTCAACAATGGCCGCGACCGGCATTTTCACTTCCTCCTTCTCCTCCGAAGCTACAACTAGTGAGCGAGGGGTGCAGAGTCTCTCCATAGTGAAAGGGGAGGCCAGTCGACTGACCAGGAGTCGGAACATCCTTACAATAAAACCAGGTCGACTGCCAACCTCTAACTGACTCGGGAAAATTCACAGGAGGAAAGTAGCTCCTACCCCTCATTTGGATCCCTAACCCCCCACACATCTGGATCACGTGTGTCTTTTCGTCGTCTGGGTTAGCTTTCTTCACCATCCGAGAACGACAAGTGAATATGTCCTTGAAGAGACCCCAGTGCGGCTGGCATACCAGGAAGTTTTTGCACATGGAAACGAATGCGGCAAGGTACAAGATTGTGTTGGGGGGAAGGTGGTGAATCTGGGCTCTGAAGAAGTTCAAGAATCCTCGAAAAAATGGGCGCGGGGGCAAAGAAAAACCTCGCTGGACATGTGGTGAGGAGGACCCACTCACCATCGTGCGATTGAGGCTCAGATTCATCCCCCGGCAGCCTCCAGGACCCGTGGGCAATCAAGCCGTCATGGGCGAGATTGTCCAGGTCCTCCCTCACGACCATGGAGCGGATCCAATCTCCCTGGATCCAACCAGGCGGCATACCAGACCGCGATGACGAAGCCCTCGCCGTCTTCTTGCCCTTCGCCGCCTCCAACGCTTTCTTCGCACGCTCCAGGGTCGCAGTCTTCTCCTTCAGCATTGCGGTGGAGCTTGGGAGGGCCGAGCGGAGGCGTGGAGGGCAGGGAGAAGAGAGGCGGAGAAGAAGAGAGAAAGGGGATCGAATGAAAGGCACGATACCTTGCATCGGCCTCGACGCCTTTTATGAGACTGGTTTCGAGTGGCTGACCGGTGGGCCCAAGCAATCCAATCACATCCCATCACAGACGCTAGCTCGATACGTGGTGAGAAAGGTAGTGCAAAAATCGAGGAGTCCCTATCTGATTTGTTCCGTTTACTGCGCTGCGCCCCGTCTGGCGCGCTTCTCTGAAATTTCGAATCCCGCAAGATCTAGAAACCGCAGGGCAATCAATCATGTCAAAGATTTCGCATTCTGATTCACTCGAAGACTTATCACATTAATTCACTTGGTGATTTCAAGATACTGGAATCGATCGAGACGACTGAAGCAGGGTCAAAATTCCAGTGTGCTTTCCAGACTTCTGTGAAATGCCTCCGAAGCATTGAATCGAATCGGAACCAACTTCAACCTTTCTTCACTCGGATCTCAATCCATTCGGGGGCTAATGATGAGGACATGTACCTAGGGTAGGGTCTTAGGCCTAACCTAGACACCCTACCCAAGGACACTGCCCTATAATCGAAGACATTCAAAGACCAACAGGGAGTACCGACTGGAATAACCTTGAAGTGCAATCCACTCGACAGAAGATTCCACTCAGATACCCCAATTCCACTCGGCCATAGCATGGTCACTCGACCATATGAAGAACCACTCGGAGTACAGAAGATGTAAAGTCACCCCAGGATGGCAACGGTTAGACGTTCACGCTGTAGTCTTAAAGATCAATAATTGGTGCCGTTAGTAGTAACACCCCTATCTTAACTCACATTGAACCCTGTGTAACTGAGGGCTGCGAGGGTCCTGGCGCACTCTATATAATCCATGCCCCTCCTCAGGCACAAGAGTTCGCACCCCTTGTAACATCCACGCATAATCCAGTTGACAAAGCCTCAGGGCACCGAGACGTAGGGCTATTACCTCCTCCGAGAGGGGCCTGAACTCGTAAACTTGCGTGTACAACCTCACCATAGCTAGGATCTAGCATCCTCCTATGTATCCCCTATTCTTACTGTCATACTTACTCCCACGACGCGCGGCCTACTGCTTTATGGTGACGGCGGCGTGCCCTAGCGGTGTAGTCTTCAGTCGTTGGGCATGTCGTGGAATTAACACGTCAGATGTCCTAGTGAGAGGACTTAGTCGTGGAGCCATCACAATGAGATTAGCTTAAAGGGGTTAAACCGGACAAAGGACACGGGGAGTTTATACTGGTTCGGCCCCTTGCGGTGAAGGTAAAAGCCTACGATCCAGTTGTGGTGGAATTGATGGGGTCTCGATGAGCAGGGAGCGAATCCACTTTACCTATCTCTCGAGTTGTTGTTTCTTGTCCCTGAACTGCCGTCGGGTCGTCCCTTTATATACACAGGTTGATGCCCGGCGGTTTACAAAATACCGAGGCCAGCTCATACACGTGTCCGGCTCGGTTTCTACCTTTCCCTAACTTACAACACAAGTTACATATCTCATGGCAGTTTATGTCTATGGGCCCTAATCCGCCCTTGGGCTCTAGGCCTCTAACCTTCAATAGTAAAGCGCCATATTCCTTATCTTCATGGGCTTCAATACGGATGATCATAACCTGGCCCCTCCTGGGCGGTTTATACTCAGTAGTTATATCCCCAACATTAGGCCCCAGATTGGTTTGAACCTGTTCATGTCAATCTTCAATCCTTATAAAAACTCCTTGATCTTAAAAGAACCTTGTAAACCGCCATGACATCAGTTCCATATGTACTTGGTAAACCTTCATGACGTCATCTTTTAAGATTGCAGTGAATCGTCATGACATCATCTCCATATAAAAACCTATAAACGCCTTTTCTTATTAATAACCCTCCAGAAATCGAGGCGACAGCTGTGTCAGATATCCATTTTTTGGGTTCCTCAATTCCTGCGCCTGACACTTATCCCTTCACTTTATAAATAGGGCCAAGGGTCATTTTTTTCCTTTCGCCTTCATGCCCCTTCACCTCATCGTCTTCCTCGCGTCGCCTCAGAGCTCGAGCGCGGCCACCACCATCGACCTTCGCTTCTGCACCATCAACGGCCGCTGCATCAACCTGATCTGACCAGAGAAACGCGACGCCTCTCCGCCCCTCCTTCAACCTCTGTAAGTTTTCTTCTTCTTCTCTTCAGATCCACCATTAGGTTTCGTTGTTCTTTGGTGTTCTTCAGTGTTCATCCATACTCATTGCTGTCACACGGATCCTTTAATAAAAACAAGACTTTTGTTTCTATGCGGCCATAACTAGATCTTGTTTCTCTTCATCATAGCATCTCTGCTATTAGTAAACAGATCCCATCTGGCCCTTAGCTGTTCTGCTGATACTGCCTAGGTGTTTGAATTTTTCCTCCTTTTTGAGACTACGGTAGATCCAAAACTATAGCCGCAACTTGCAAAACCTGTTTCTGCAATACTTAGAGATTTTTCAGATCTGTAACTTCCGCACCAGTGTAGGTGGTTTAACTTTTTACAAGATGATAACCTGCCAGGCACCATTAGCCCTCTCTTAAACCGCCAACTCATCCTCAATATAAAACTCCAGTTTATCATGCACATATGTTTCAATTTGTTTTTCCTGTCTTTAAACCAGATTATCTGCATCAATCAAAACATTAAACCGGCCTTGATCCTCTTCTCTAGCTTCCTATTCAAATGGCCAAATCGTTTAATGCTTGCAATTGGGTCCCTTCCTGGGTTACTGAAGAGCAACTGACTGGGTATGTTGTGAATGGCGCTTTAGCGAGCAAGGAAACCATCCACTGGAGAGTCCCTGGTTTAGAAAATCCTCCCGAGCCTCAGAATGGAGAAGTGATTGTTTTTACTGATGATCTGAATCGAGGGTTTAGCCGTCCCGGATCAAAGTTCTTTCGTGATGTTCTTGCCAGCTTCCAGATCCACCCTCAAGATATTGGACCGAACTCTGTGTCCAATATATGCGATTTTCAAGTATTTTGCAAAGTCTATCTGCAAGAGGAACCCACTGTGGAACTATTCTGGGACTTCTTTTACTTAAACCGCCGTACTGAATTTACGGACGGGCCCAACACTGAACTCGGGGGCGTTTCAATCCAGAAGAGAAAGGATGTCGACTTCCCTCATGCCAAACATCATAGCCACCCCAAGGACTGGAATCGAACTTGGTTTTACTGCCGCAATATAGCTCCAGACAACGAAAATCATGTGCCGGGTTATCGTGCATACCGGCTTACCAAAACTCATCTGGTTCCTCAGTGACTCACTGCCAAGGAAAGATCAAAATATGCCCCTCAACTAGCAAACCTCAGGGCATTTGTTGCCAATGGCCTGACAGGCATTGATTTCGTCCGCTGCTGGGTGTCTTGTTAAGCCAGCGCCTCGGTTTAATGTGTGAATATACAGGGGATCTAAAAGACCCTCAGCGTCATGTTGACATTCAGCTCATAGATGATGAAGTCACCGAAGCGTCAAGAAAATGCTTGATGAACCGGTGGCTGCCTGTAGCAGAGTAGGGCTTAGTCCCTTCTATGAATCTAACAAACTGCCAGCTGTAAGAGTTATCTTATTTTTGCTTTAATCCATTCCTCCTTAATTATTTCTTTATAACTTGTTGTCCATCCGCGCAAAGCGATGATCCGTTCTGGAAAAGGAAATCGCAGGATAAACCGGCGAGGGCGCCCCGCATCAAGACCAGGGTTACCAAGAGGCCAACAAAGAAGAAAACCACCAAGGCTGCTGATCTGCCCAATGATGAAGAGCTTGATGACCCGGAGTCAGTGGTAGAACTTGATTATCTTGGTTCTTTTTTCATACACCTCATTGACAATGATTGTTATCAGGATGATGCGGAAGCTAGCCACGCTGGTGATGTAGAGGTAATTGTTCTATCCTCTAACTCGAATCATGTGCCAGTACCAAAACTTCGTCGAGCAGTCCGAAAAGTAAAACATTCACACCCTCTTGCTTATTTGGATCCACACTTTTCTTTGAAGACACAGCAGCATGAACTCGCCGCACCACTCGGCATAGCGGTCAACAAGTTACATCCTCTGGTTTACCATACTATCTGGTTCGCAAACGTCGACAAGTGGTCTCTTGTTCTATTAATACACTTTATCCCAAGGCGGGTTACTTCTGATATCCTCTTAATCCGTCTGATTCGAATTATCAGGGAACCTCTCATTCATCCTCCGGTGATTCATCAACCACACAGATGCCTCCACTCAAGACCGTTCCTGGGTAAGCATCATAGAATTAATTTTTATACCTTGCACCGGTTTATTGTACTAACCTCTGCATTTGTTCTTTTTAGTGCCAAAGCCAGACTTAGCAAAAAAGCCAAGCTGACTACACCAAGTGATGATTATCCGGCCACTGAACCGGAGAGGACCTCAGAGGCTCTTGATCAAAATGCTGACATTGCTCTGGATGAACCGGTACCTCAGGGTCAGGACACTTTTGTTGATCCACCAGAAATGAATCCAACAAGCCAGCCTGCTGATCTACCAAGCCTAGCTGTCGATCCACCAAGCCCAGCAAAAGCATCTGCTAAACCGCCAAGCCCAGCTAAGACTGTTGAAGGCACGACAGATGATGTTGTGATTACTGGATTTGGCCATACTGCTCCTGGCAATCCTGTCGCTTTATCAAAACATAGTGCAAAGGAAGAATTTTCCGCTGTGGACAAGGGCAAATGGAAAACAGATTTGTCAAGCTATGCCCACCTCTCTGCTCAAGACATCCACTCTAGATATCTAAACCGTCTGTATACCAGCCGCGATTATGAAGTCGGTTTAGTAAACCTGATAAAAGAGCGATATGAGGTAAATATTTGTTCCTTTGAATAACTTCTTTTTCCTTATATCCTGCTTCAATTATCAACTCTATTAGCCCCCAAGGGCTGGTTCATCAATATGAATGTGAATCGGGTCTTGTAGTAGAAGATTGGATTTTGCTTGTGTAGCCCCTATAGACCGGTTTATACCTTTAGGATAGTCCAGTTTATACATCAGAATTCCTTTCAGTCATTAACATGATCCTGTTCATGCAATAAAACTTGATAACCTTGAATTGATCCGATATGCATTAGCCCCCAAGTGCCAAGTATATAACGTGTTGTATGCTTGGGACTTAAAATATCATTTGAGAAAAAGCAATCCGCATTAGCCCCCAAGTGTCAAGTGTATAACTTGTTATGTGCTTGGGACTTTGAACAAAGTATTGCCAACTTATTGTCTGTCTTTTGCAGGCTGACTTGACCAACAAAGATTCCCAAATCACCGATCTACAGGAAAATATTAAGTCCCAGCTGTTGGGGAACATAGTAATTTCAAAAAAATTCCTACGCACACGCAAGATCATGGTGATGCATAGCAACGAGAGGGGAGAGTGTTGTCTACGTACCCTCGTGAGACCAAACGCAAGGCGTTGACGCAACATAGAGGAAGTAGTCGTCGTCTTCCGGTCCAACCGATCCAAGCACCGTTACTCGGCACCTCCGAGTTCTTGACACACGTCAGCTCGATGGCGCACCACGAACTCCGATCCAGCGAGAGGCGGGGAGGAGTTCCGTCGGACGACAGGCGTGGTGGCGATCTTGATGTTCAATCTGTCGCAGGCTTTGCCTAAGCACCGCTACAATATGACCGAGGTGTAATATCGTGGAGGGCACCGCACACGGCTAAGGAACGATCACGATGATCAACTTGTCTCTATGGGGTGACCCGCCCAGTATATAAAGGAGGGAGGGAGGAGGGGCCGCCAAGAGGGAGGCGGCGCCCTAGGGGGCAAACCTACTCCAAGTAGGTTTGGCCCCCTTTCCTATTAGGAGTAGGAGAGGGAAGGAAGAGGGGAGGAGAGAGGAAAGGGGGCGGTCCCCTCCCAATTCGGATTGGGCTTGGGGGGGGGCGCCCCCTCCTTTGCTCCTTCTCCTCCTTCCACTAAGGCCCAATAAGGCCCATATACTTACCGGGGTTCGGTAACCTCCGGAACTCGGTATAATCCCAATCTCATCCGGAACCTTTCCGGTGTCCAAATATATCCGTCCAATATATCAATCTTTATGTCTCGACCATTTCGAGACTCCTCGTCATATCCGTGATCACATCCGGGACTCCAAACAACCTTCGGTACATCAAAATGCATAAACACATAATATAACTGTCATCGAAACCTTAAGCGTGCGGACCCTACGGTTCGAGAACAATGTAGACATGACCGAGACACGTCTCCGGTCAATAACCAATAGCGGACCTGGATGCCCATATTGGTTTCCTACATATTCTACGAAGATCTTTATCGGTCAAACCGCATAACAACATACGTTGTTCCTTTGTCATCGGTATGTTACTTGCCGAGATTCGATCGTCGGTATCAATACCTAGTTCAATCTCGTTACGCAAGTCTCTTTACTCGTTCCGTAATACATCATCTCGCAACTAACTCATTAGTTGAAATGCTTGCAAGGCTTAAGTGATGTGCATTACCGAGAGGGCCCAGAGATACCTCTCTGACATTTGGAGTGACAAATCCTAATCTCGAAATACGCCAACTCAACAAGTACCTTCGGAGACACCTGTAGAGCACCTTTATAATCACCTAGTTACGTTGTGACGTTTGGTAGCACACAAAGTGTTCCTCCGGTAGACGGGAGTTGCATAATCTCATAGTTATAGGAACATGTATAAGTCGTGAAGGAAGCAATAGCAACTTACTAAACGATCGGGTGCTAAGCTAAAGGAATGGGTCATGTCAATCAGATCATTCAACTAATGATGTGACCTTGTTAATCAAATAACAACTCCTTGTTCATGGTTAGGAAACATAACCATCTTTGATTAACAAGCTAGTCAAGTAGAGGCATACTAGTGACACTCTGTTGGTCTATATATTCACACATGTATTATGTTTCCGGTTAATACAATTCTAGCATGAATAACAAACATTTATCAGGATATAAGGAAATAAATAATAACTTTATTATTGCCTCTAGGGCATATTTCCTTCAGTCTCCCACTTGCACTAGAGTCAATAATCTAGATTACATAGTAATGATTCTAACACCCATGGAGTCTTGGTGTTGATCATGTTTTGCTCGTGGAAGAGGCTTAGTCAACGGTCGCAACATTCAGATCCGTATGTATCTTGCAAATCTCTATGTCTCCCACCGGACTAGATCCCGGATGGAATTGAAGCGTCTCTTGATGTGTTTGGTCCTCTTGTGAAATCTGGATTCCTTTGCTAAGGCAATCGCTCCAGTATTGTCACAAAAGATTTTCATTGGACCCGATGCACTAGGTATGACACCTAGATTGTATATGAACTCCTTCATCCAGACTCCTTCATTGACTGCTTCCGAAGCAGCTATGTATTCCACTTCACACATAGATCCCGCCACGACGCTTTGCTTTGAACTGCACCAACTGACAGCTCCACCGTTTAATGTAAACATGTATCCGGTTTGCAATTTAGAATCGTCGAGATCAGTGTCAAAGCTTGCATCAACGTAACCATTTACGATGAGCTCTTTGTCACCTCCATATCGAAAACATATCCTTAGTCCTTTTCGTATTTCAGGATGTTCTTGACCGCTGTCCGATGATCCACTCTGGATTACTTTGGTACCTCCTGCTAGACTTATAGCAAGGCACACATCAGTCTGTACACAGCATTGCATACATGATAGAGCCTATGGCTGAAGCATAGGGAACACTTTTCATTTTCTCTCTATCTTCTGCAGTGGTCGGGCTTTGAGTCTTACTCAACTTCACACCTTGAAATACAGGCAAGAACCCTTTCTTTGCTTGATCCATTTTGAACTTCTTCAAAACTTTGTCAAGGTATGTGCTTTGTGAAAGTCCAATTAAGCGTTTTGATCTCTCTATAGATCTTAATGCCCAATATGTAAGCAGCTTCACCGAGGTCTTTCATTGAAAATCTTTTATTCAAGTATCCCTTTATGCTATCCAGAAATTATATATCATTTCCAATCAATAATATGTCATCCACATATAATATTAGAAATGCTACAGAGCTCCCACTCACTTTCTTGTAAATACAGGCTTCTCCAAAAGTCTGTATAAACCCAAAAGCTTTGATCACACTATATAAACGTTTATTCCAACTCCGAGAGGCTTGCACCAGTCTATAAATGGATCGCTGGAGCTTGCACACTTTGTTAGCTCCCTTTGGATCGATAAAACCTTCTGGTTGCATCATATACAACTCTTCCTCCAGAAATCCATTCAGGAATGCAATTTTTTACATCCATTTGCCAAATTTCATAATCATAAAATGTGGCAATTGCTAACATGATTCGGACAGACTTAAGCATCGCTACGGGTGAGAAGGTCTCATCGTAGTCAACCCCTTGAACTTGTCGAAAACCTTTTGCAACAAGTCGAGCTTTGTAGACAGTAACATTACCATCAGCGACAGTCTTCTTCTTGAAGATCCATTTATTCTCAATTGCTTGCCGACCATCGGGCAAGTCAACCAAAGTCCATACTTTGTTCTCATACATGGATCCCATCTCGATTTCATGGCTTCAAGCCATTTTGCGAATCTGGGCTCACCATCGCTTCTTCATAGTTCGTAGGTTCATCATGATCTAGTAGCATGACTTCGAGAATAGGATTACCGTACCACTCAGTGCGGATCTTACTCTATTCGACCCACGAGGTTCTCAGATTAACTTGATCTCAAGTTCTATGATCATCATCATCAACTTCCTCACTAGTTGGTTTTGACGTCACAGAAACCGGTTCCTGTGATGTATTATTTGAAGGAAATATGCCCTAGAGGCAATAATAAAGTTATTATTTATTTCCTTATTTCATGATAAATGTTTATCATTCATGCTAGAATTGTATTAACCGGAAACATGATACATGTGTGAATGCATAGACAAAACAAGATGTCACTAGTATGCCTCTACTAGACTAGCTTGTTAATCAAAGATGGTTATGTTTCCTAACCATGAACAAAGGAGTTGTTATTTGATTAATGAGGTCACATCATTAGTAGAATGATCGATTGACATGACCCATTCCCTTAGCTTAGCACACGATCGTTTAGTATGTTGCTCTGCTTTTATCCATGACTTATACATGTTCCTGTAACTATGAGATTATGCAACTCCGTTTACGGAGGAACACTTTGGTGCTACCAAACGCGTCAACGAATCGGGTGATTATAAAGGAGTACTACAGTGTCTCCAAAGGCGATGTTGGGTTGGCGTATTCGAGATTAGGTTTTGTCACTCCGATTGTCGGAGAGGTATCTCTGGGCCCTCTCGGTAATGCACATCATTTGAAGCCTTGCAAGCACTACAACTAATGAGTTAGTTGTGAGATGATGTATTACGAGCGAGTAAAGAGACTTGCGGTAACGAGATTGAACTAGGTATTGGATACCGACGATCGAATCTCGGGCAAGTAACATACCGATGACAAAGGAACAACGTATGTTGTTATGCGGTCCGACCGATAAAGATCTTCGTAGAATATGTAGGAACCAATATGGGCATCAGGTCCCGCTATTGGTTATTGACCGAGAATGGTTTTAGGTCATGTCTACATAGTTCTCGAACCGTAGGGTCCGCACGCTTAACGTTTAGTTGACGATATAGTATTATATGAGTTATGCATGTTGGTAACGAATGTTGTTGAGTCCCGGATGAGATCATGGACATGACGAGGAACTCCGAATGGTCCGGAGATAAAGTTTGATATATGGAATAATAGTGTTTGATCTCGGAAGGGTTCGAATTCACGGAAGGGTTCCGGAAGTTTCGAAATGTTTGGGTGCGAGAACACGTTATTTGGGCCAAAGGGAAGCCCACAAGGTTTTGGAAAGCGCAAAGGAAGTTTTATGGAGTCCGAGGCGACGCCGAGGTCCTCGGCGTCAGGGTCCAGACGCCGAACCTGGCGTCAGCCCCGAGTCCGAGAAGGACTCTTGCCTTTCGGGTGAAACCGACTTTGTGGAGGCTTTTACTCCAAGTTTCACCCCAAGGCTCAACATATAAATAGAGGGTAGGGCTAGCACCAAAGACACATCAAGAAACACCAAGCCGTGTGCGGCAACCCGTCCTCTCTAGTTTAGCCTCCGTCATAGTTTCCGTAGTGCTTAGGCGAAGCCTGCGGAGATTGTTCTTCACCAACACCGTCCCACGCCGTCGTGCTGCGGAACTCATCTACTACCTCGCTTTGTCTTGCTGGATCGAGAAGGCGAGGACGTCATCGAGCTGAACGTGTGCAGAACTCGGAGGTGCCGTGCGTTCGGTACTTGGATCGGTCGGATCGTGAAGACGTACGACTACATCAACAGCGTTGATAAACGCTTCCGCTTAGCGATCTTCAAGGGTATGAAGATACACTCCCCTTCTCGTTGCTATACATCACCATGATCTTGCGTGTGCGTAGGAAATTTTTTGAAATTACTGCGTTCCCCAACAATGGGTATCGAGCCTAGGTTTTATGGTTTGATGTTTTGCACGAGTAGAACACAAGTGAGTTGTGGGCGATACAAGTCATACTACCTACCAAAGATGTCATACTTTGGTTCAGCGGTATTGTGAGATGAAGCGCCCGGACCGACATTACGCGTGACGCTTACGCGAGACTGGTTTCACCGCCACGAGCACTCGTTGCTTAAAGGTGACCGGTGGGTGCTGTCTCTCTCACTTTAGTTGAACCGAGTGTGGCTACGCCCGTCCTTGAGAAGGTTAAAACGAGTCTATTTGACGAAATATCGTTGTGGTTTTGATGCGTGGGTGAGACTGGTTCTTGCTTAAGCCCGTAGCAGCCACGTAAAATTTGCAACAACAAAGTAGAGGACGTCTAACTTGTTTTTGCAGGGCATGTTGTGATGTGATATGGTCAAGGCGTGATGCTATATTTTATTGTATGAGATGATCATGTTTTGTAACCGAAGTTATCGGCAATCGGCAGGAGCCATATGGTTGTCGCTTTATTGTATGCAATGCAATCGCTACTGTAATGCTTTACTTTATCACTAAGCGGTAGCGATAGTCGTAGAAGCATAAGTTTGGCGAGGCGACAACGATGCTACGATGGAGATCAAGGTGTCGCGCGGTGGCGATGGTGATCATGGTGGTGCTTTGCAAGATGGAGATCATGAAGCACAAGATGATGATGACCATATCATATCACTTATATTGATTTGCATGTGATGTTTATCCTTTTATGCATCTTATCTTGCTTTGATTGACGGTAGCATTATAAGATGATCTCTCACTAAATTATCAAGAAGTGTTCTCCCGAGTATGCACCGTTGCCAAAGTTAAATCGTGCCCGCACACCACGTGATGATCGGGTGTGATAAGCTCTCGTCCATCTACAACGGGTGCAAGCCAGTTTTGCACACGAGAATACTCGGGTTATACTTGACGAGCCTAGCATATGCGAGATATGGCCTCGAACACGGAGACCGAAAGGTCGGCGTGAATCATATAGTAGATATGATCAACATAAGATGTTCACCATTGAAAACTACTCCATTTCACGTGATGATCGGTTATGGTTTAGTTGATTTGGATCACGTGATCACTTAGATGACTAGAGGATGTCTTTCTAAGTGGGAGTTCTTTAGTAATATGATTAATTGAACTTAAATTTATCATGAACTTAGTACCGATAGTATCTTGCTTGTTTATGTTTGATTGTAGATAGATGGCTCGTCTTTGTTGTTCCGTTGAATTTTAATGCGTTCCTTGAGAAAGCAAAGTTGAAAGATGATGGTAGCAATTACACGGATCGGGTCCGTAACGAGGATCATCCTCATTGCTGCACGTAAGAGTTACGTCCCGATGCACCGCTAGGTGCCAGACTCTTTGCTAATGCAACTGCAGATGTTATGAACGTCTGGCGAGCAAAGCCGATGACTACTCTATAGTTCATGTGCCATGCTTTACGGCTTAGAACCGGGACTTCAACGACGTTTTGAGCGTCATGGAGCATATGAGATGTTCCAGAGTTGAAGTTAATATTCCAACAGAATGCCCGGATTGAGAGATATGAAGTCTCCAATAAGTTCTATAGCTGCAAGATGGAGGAGAATAGTTACATTAGTGAGCATATACTCGTAATGTCCGGGTACTACAATCACTTGACGCAATTGGGAGTTAATCTTCCGGATGATTGTGTCATTGATGAAATTCTTCAATCACCGCCACCAAGCTACAAAGGCTTCGTGATGAACTATAATATGCAAGGGTTAGTAAAGACTATACCGAGCTCTTCGCAATGCTAAAGGCTGCGGAGGTAGAAATCAAGAAGGAGCATCAAGTGTTGATGGTCAATAAGACCACTAGTTTCAAGAAGAAAGGCAAAGGGAAGAAGAAGGGAATCTCAAGAAGAACAGCAAGCAAGTTGTTTGCTCAGAGAAGAAACCCAAGTCTGGCCCTAAACCTGAAAGCCGAGTGCTTCTCCGCAAGCGCGATCGTCCTTTGAAGCGGAACTGCCCCAAGTATTTGGCGGATAAGAAGGATGGCAAGGTGAACAAAGGTATATGTGATATACATGTTATTGATGTGTACCTTACTAGAGCTCGTAGTAGCACTGGTATTTGATATCTGGTTACATTGCTAATATTTGCAACTCAAAGCAGGGACTACTGATTGCTTAACTCGCAAAGGACGAGGTGACGATGCGGCGTGGGAAATGGTTCCAAAGTCGATGTGATCGCGGTCGGCACGCTACCTCTACATCTACCTTCGGGATTAGTTTTAGACCTAAATAATTGTTATTTGGTGCTGCGTTGAGCATGAACATTATATCTGGATCATGTTTGATGCGAGACGGTTATTCATTTAAATCGAGAATAATGGTTGTTCTATTTATATGAGTAATATCTTTTATGGTCATGCACCCTTGAGGAATGGTCTATTTTGATGAATCTCGATAGTAGTGATACACATATTCATAATGTTGAAACCAAAAGATGCAGAGTTGATAATGAAAGTGCAACTTATTTGTGGCACTTGCCGTTTAGGTCATATCGATGTAAAGCGCATGAAGAAACTCCATCTTGATGGACTTTTGGAGTCACTTGATTATGAATCACTTGGCACTTATGAACCGTGCCTCATGGGCAAGATGACTAGAACACCGTTCTCGGTACTATGGAGAGAGCAACGGATTTGTTGGAGATCATACATACGATGTATGTGGTCCGATGAATGTTGAGGCTCGTGGCGGATATCGTTATTTTCTCACCTTCACAGATGACTTAAGCGAGATATGGGTATATCTACTTAATGAAACATAAGTCTGAAACGTTTGAAAAGTTCAAAGAATTTCAGAGTGAAGTTGAAAATCATCGTAACAAGAAAATTAAGTTTCTACGATCGATCGTGGAGGTGAATATTTGAGTTCGAGTTTGGTCTACATTTGAAACAATGCGGAATAGTTTAGCAACTCACGCCACCCGAACACCACAGCGTAATGGTGTGTCCGAACGTCAGAATCGTACTTTACTAGATATGGTGCGATCTATGATGTCTCTTACAGATTTACCGCTATCGCTTTGGGGTTATGCTCTAGAGACGGCCGCATTCACACTGAATAGAACACCGTCGAAATCCGTTGAGACGACACCTTATGAACTGTGGTTTAGCAAGAAACCAAAGTTGTCGTTTCTTAAAGTTTGGGGATGCGATGCTTATGTGAAAAAGCTTCAACCCGATAAGCTCGAACCCAAATCGAGAAATGTGTCTTCATAGGATACCCAAAGGAGACAGTTGGGTACACCTTCTATCACAGATCCGAAGGCAAGACATTTGTTGCTAAGAATGGATCCTTTCTAGAGAAGGAGTTTCTCTCGAAAGAAGTGAGTGGGAGGAAAGTGGAACTTGATGAGGTAATAGTACCATCTCCCTTACTTGAAAGTAGTTAAATCGCAGAAACGGTTTACGAGACACCTATACCAAGTAGGGAGGAAGTTGATGATGTTGATCATGAAACTTCAGATCAAGTTACTCTGAACCCGTAGATCAACCAGAGTAAGATCCGCACAGAGTGGTACGGTAATCCTGTTCGAAGTCATGCTACTAGATCATGATGAACCTATGAACTATGAAGAAGCGATGGTGAGCCCAGATTCCATAAAATGGCTTGAGGCCATGAAATCTGAGATGGGATCCATGTATGAAAACAAAGTGTGGACTTTGGTTGACTTGCCCGAGGGTAGGCAAGCAATAGAAAACAAGTGGATCTTCAAGAAGAAGACCGACGCCGACGGTAATGTTATCGTCTATAAAGCTCGACTTGTCGCAAAAGGTTTTCGACAAGTTCAAGGGGTTGACTACGATGAGACCTTCTCACCAGTGGCGATGCTTAAGTCCGTCCGAATCATGTTAGCGATTGCGCATTTTATGATTATGAAATTTGGCAAATGGATGTAAAGACTGCATTCTGAATGGATTTACGGAAGAAGAGTTGTATATGATGCAACCGAAGGTTTTATCGATCCAAAGGAGCTAACAAAGTGTGCAAGCTCCAATGATCCATATATGGACTGGTGCAAGCATCTCGGAGTTGGAATAAACGTTTTGATAGTGTGATCAAAGCATTTGGGTTTGTACAGAGACTTTTGGAGAAGCCTCAGATTTACAAGAAAGTGAGTGGGAGCTCAGAGCATTTCGATCTTATATGTGGATGACATATTGCTGATTGGAAATGATATAGAATTCTGGATAGCATAAAGGGATACTTGAATAAGAGTTTTTCAATGAAAGACCTCGGTGAAGCTGCTTACATATTGGGCATCAAGATCTATAGAGATAGATCAAGGCGCTTAATTGGACTTTCACAAAACACATACCTTGACAAAGTTTTGAAAAAGTTCAAAATGGATCAAGCAAAGAAAGGGTTCTTGCACGTGTTACAAGGTGTGAAGTTGAGTCGACTCAATGCCCGACCACTGCAGAAGATAGAGAGAAGATGAAAGATGTTCCTATGCTTCAGCCATAGGCTCTATCATGTATGCAATCTTGTGTACCAGACCTGATGTGTGCCTTGCTATAAGCCTAGCAGGGAGGTACCAAAGTAATCCAGAGTGGATCATCGGACAGCGTCAAGAACATCTGAAATACGAAAAAGGACGAAGGATATGTTTCTCGATATGGAGGTGACAAAGAGCTCATCGTGAACAGTTACGTTGATGCAAGCTTTGACACCGATCCGGACGATTCTAAATCGCAGACCGGATACGTATTTACACTAAACGGAGGAGCTGTCAGTTGGTGCAGTTCTAAACAAAGCGTCGTAGCGGGATCTACATGTGAAGCGGAATACATAGCAGCTTCGGAAGCAGCTAATGAAGGAGTCGGATGAAGGAGTTCATATCCGATCTAGGTGTCATACCTAGTGCATCGGGTCCAATGAAAATCTTCTGTGACAATACTGGAGCAATTGCCTTAGCAAAGGAATCCAGATTTCACAAGAGGACCAAGCACATCAAGAGACGCTTCAATTCCATCCGGGACTTAGTCCAGATGGAGACATAGAGATTTGCAAGATACATACGGATCTGAATGTTGCGGACCGTTGACTAAGCCTCTTCCACGAGCAAAACATGATCAGCACCAAGACTCCATGGGTGTTAGAATCATTACTGTGTAATCTAGATTATTGACTCTAGTGCAAGTGGGAGATCAAGGAAATATGCCCTAGAGGCAATAATAAAGTTATTATTTATTTCCTTATTTCATGATAAATGTTTATCATTCATGCTAGAATTGTATTAACCGGAAACATGATACATGTGTGAATGCATAGACAAAACAAGATGTCACTAGTATGCCTCTACTAGACTAGCTTGTTAATCAAAGATGGTTATGTTTCCTAACCATGAACAAAGGAGTTGTTATTTGATTAATGAGGTCACATCATTAGTAGAATGATCTGATTGACATGACCCATTCCTTAGCTTAGCACACGATCGCTTAGTATGTTGCTACGCTTTTATCCATGACTTATACATGTTCCTGTAACTATGAGATTATGCAACTCCGTTTACGGAGGAACACTTTGGTGCTACCAAACGTCACAACGTAATCGGGTGATTATAAAGGAGTACTACAGTGTCTCCAAAGGCAGATGTTGGGTTGGCGATTTGAGATTAGGTTTTGTCACTCCGATTGTCGGAGAGGTATCTCTGGCCCTCTCGGTAATGCACATCATCAAGCCTTGCAAGCACTACAACTAATGAGTTAGTTGTGAGATGATGTATTACGAGCGAGTAAAGAGACTTGCGGTAACGAGATTGAACTAGGTATTGGATACCGACGATCGAATCTCGGGCAAGTAACATACCGATGACAAAGGGAACAACGTATGTTGTTATGCGGTCTCGACCGATAAAGATCTTCGTAGAATATGTAGGAACCAATATGGGCATCCAGGTCCCGCTATTGGTTATTGACCGAGAATGGTTTTAGGTCATGTCTACATAGTTCTCGAACCCGTAGGGTCCGCGACGCTTAACGTTTCGCTGATGATATAGTATTATATGAGTTATGCATGTTGGTAACCGAATGTTGTTCGAGTCCCTGATGAGATCATGGACATGACGAGGAACTCCGGAATGGTCCGGAGATAAAGTTTGATATATGGAATAATAGTGTTTGATCTCGGAAGGGTTCCGAATTCACGGAAGGGGTTCCGAAGTTTCGAAATGTTTGGGTGCGAGAACACGTTATTTGGGCCAAAGGGAAAGCCCACAAGGTTTTTGGAAAGCGCAAAGGAAGTTTTATGAGTCAGGGCGACGCCAGGTCCTCGGCGTCGGGGTCCGACGCCGGGAACCTCGGCGTCTCGCCCCGAGTCCGAGAAGGACTCTTGCCTTTCGGGTGAAACCGACTTTGTGGAGGCTTTTACTCCAAGTTTCGACCCCAAGGCTCAACATATAAATAGAGGGGTAGGGCTAGCACCAAAGACACATCAAGAAACACCAAGCCGTGTGCCGGCAACCCCGTCCTCTCTAGTTTAGCCTCCGTCATAGTTTCCGTAGTGCTTAGGCGAAGCCCTGCGGAGATTGTTCTTCACCAACACCGTCACCACGCCGTCGTGCTGCCGGAACTCATCTACTACCTCGCCTGTCTTGCTGGATCGAGAAGGCGAGGACGTCATCGAGCTGAACGTGTGCGTAACTCGGAGGTGCCGTCGTTCGGTACTTGGATCGGTCGGATCGTGAAGACGTCGACTACATCAACCAACGTTGATAAACGCTTCCGCTTAGCGATCTTCAAGGGTATGAAGATACACTCCCCTTCTCGTTGCTATACATCACCATGATCTTGCGTGTGCGTAGGAAATTTTTTTGAAATTACTGCGTTCCCCAACATTATTTTCCAACAAGGGAGTAGGTACAGTTACCTCATCAAGTTCTACTTTCCTCCCACTCACTTCTTTCGAGAGAAACTCCTTCTCTAGAAAGGATCCATTCTTAGCAACGAATGTCTTGCCTTCGGATCTGTGATAGAAGGTGTACCCAACTGTCTCCTTTGGGTATCCTATGAAGACACATTTCTCCGATTTGGGTTCGAGCTTATCAGGTTGAAGTTTTTTCACATAAGCATCGCATCCCCAAACTTTAAGAAACGACAACTTTGGTTTCTTGCCAAACCATAGTTCATAAGGTGTCGTCTCAACGGATTTCGACGGTGCCCTATTTAACGTGAATGTGGCTGTCTCTAAAGCATAACCCCAAAACGATAGCGGTAAATCTGTAAGAGACATCATAGATCGCACCATATCAAGTAAAGTATGATTACGACGTTCGACACACCATTACGCTTGTGGTGTTCCGGTGGCGTGAGTTGCGAAACTATTCCACATTGTTTTAAGTGTAGACCAAACTCGTAACTCAAATATTCTCCTCCACGATCAGATCGTAGAAACTTTATTTTCTTGTTACGATGATTTTCAACTTCACTCTGAAATTCTTTGAACTTTTCAAATGTTTCAGACTTATGCTTCATTAAGTAGATATACCCATATCTGCTTAAATCATCTGTGAAGGTGAGAAAATAACGATATCCGCCACGAGCCTCAACATTCATCGGACCACATACATATGTATGTATGATTTCCAACAAATCTGTTGCTCTCTCCATAGTACCGGAGAACGGCATTTTAGTCATCTTGCCCATGAGGCACGGTTCGCAAGTACCAAGTGATTCATAATCAAGTGGTTCCAAAAGACCATCAGTATGGAGTTTCTTCATGCGCTTTATACCGATATGACCTAAACGACAGTGCCACAAATAAGTTGCACTATCATTATCAACTCTGCATCTTTTGGCTTCAACACTATGAATATGTGTATCACTACTATCGAGATTCATCAAAAATAGACCACTCTTCAAGGGTGCATGAACATAAAAGATATTACTCATATAAATAGAACAACCATTATTCTCTGATTTAAATGAATAACCGTCTCGCATCAAACAAGATCCAGATATAATGTTCATGCTCAACGCTGGCACCAAATAACAATTATTTAGGTCTAATATTAATCCCGAAGTTAGATGTAGAGGTAGCGAGCCGATCGCGATCACATCGACTTTGGAACCATTTCCCACACGCATCGTCACCTCGTCCTTTGCGAGTGTTCGCTTAATCCGTAGTCCCTGTTTCGAGTTGCAAATATTAGCAACTGAACTAGTATCAAATACCCAGGTGCTACTGCGAGCTCTAGTAAGGTACACATCAATAACATGTATATCACATATACCTTTGTTCACCTTGCCATCCTTCTTATCCGCCAAATACTTGGGGCAGTTCCGCTTCCAATGACCACCGCTTGCGAGAGAAGCACTGCTTTTGTGCTTAGGTCCAGACTTGGGTTTCTTCTCTTGAGCAGCAACTTGTTTGCTGTTCTTCTTGAAGTTCCCTTCTTCTTCCTTTGCCCTTTTCTTGAAACTAGTGGTCTTGTTGACCATCAACACTTGATGCTCCTTCTGATTTCTACCTCCGCAGCCTTTAGCATTGCGAAGAGCTCGGGAATCGCCTTATCCATCCCTTGCATATTATAGTTCATCACGAAGCTCTTGTATCTTGGTGGAAGTGATTGGAGAATTCATCAATGACGCTATCATCCGTAAGAGTAACTCCTAGTTGAATCAAGTGATTACAATACCCGCACATCTTGAGTATGTGCTCACCGACGAACTATTCTCCTCCATCTTGCAGCTATAGAACTTATTGGAGACTTCAGATCTCTCAATCCGGGCATTCTTCGAATATTAACTTCAACTCTGGAACATCTCATATGCTCCATGACGCTCAAAACGCCGTTGAAGTCCCGGTTCTAAGCCGTAAAGCATGGCACATTGAACTATTGAGTAGTCATCGCTTTGCTCGCGAGACGTTCTTAACGCCGCCGGTTGCATCAGCAGCAGGCACGGCACCCAGCGGTGCTTCCAGATGTAATTTTTCTGCGCAGCAATGAGGATAATCCTCAAATTACGGACCCAGTCCGCGTAGTTGCTACCATCATCTTTCAACTTAGCTTTCAAGGAACGCATTAAAATTCAACGGAACAACAAAGACGGGCCATCTATCTACAATCAACATAGACAAGGAAGATACTATCGTACTAAGTTCATGATAAATTTAAGTTCAATTAATCATATTACTTAAGAACTCTCACTTAGATGACATCTCTCTAGTCATCTAAGTGATCACGTGACCCAAATCAACTAAACCATAACCGATCATCACGTGAGATGGAGTAGTTTTCAATGGTGAACATCTTACGTTGATCATATCTACTATATGATTCACGCCGACCTTCGGTCTCCGTGTTCCGAGGCCATATCTGCATATGTTAGGCTCGTCAAGTTTAACTCGAGTATTCTGCGTGTGCAAAACTGGCTTGCACCCGTTGTAGATGGACGAGAGCTTATCACACCCGATCATCACGTGGTGTCCGGGCACGACGAACTTTGGCAACGGTGCATACTCGGGAGAACACTTCTTGATAATTTTTAGTGAGAGATCATCTTAAAATGCTACCGTCAATCAAAGCAAGATAAGATGCATAAAGGATAAACATCACATGCAATCAATATAAGTGATATGATATGGCCATCATCATCTTGTGCTTGTGATCTCCATCTCCTAAGCACCATCATGATCACCATCGTCACTGGCACGACACCTTGATCTCCATCGTAGCATCGTTGTCGTTTACGCCATCTATTGCTTCTACGACTATCGCTACCGCTTAGTGATAAAGTAAAGCAATTACAGGGCGTTTGCATTTCATACAATAAAGCGACAACCATATGGATCCTACCAGTTGCCGATAACTTCGGTTACAAAAACATGATCATCTCATACAATAAAATATAGCATCATGTCTTGGCCATATCACATCACAACATGCCCTGCAAAAACAAGTTAGACGTCCTCTACTTTGTTGTTGCAAGTTTTACGTGGCTGCTACGGGCTTAAGCAAGAACCAATCTTACCTACGCATCAAAGCCACAACGATAGTTTGTCAAGTTGATGCTGTTTTAACCTTCGCAAGGACCGGGCGTAGCCACACTCGGTTCAACTAAAGTTGGAGAAACTGACACCCGCTAGTCACCTGTGTGCAAAGCACGGCGGTAAAACCAGTCTCGTAAGCGTCGCGCATAATGTCGGTCCGCCGCTTCATCCAACAATACCATCAACCAAAGTATGACATGCGGTAAGCAAGATGACTTATATCACCCACAACTCACTTGTGTTCTACTCGTGCATATAACATCAAACCATAAAACCTAGGCTCGGATGCCACTGTTGGGGAACGTAGTAATTTCAAAAAAATTCCTACGCACACGCAAGATCATGGTGATGCATAGCAACAAGAGGGGAGAGTGTTGTCTACGTACCCTCGTAGACCGAAGCGGAAGCGTTGACGCAACGTAGAGGAAGTAGTCGTACGTCTTCCCGGTCCAACCGATCCAAGCACCATTACTCCGGCACCTCCGAGTTCTTGACACACGTACAGCTCGATGATGCACCCCGAACTCCGATCCAGCAGAGGTACGGGGAGGAGTTCCGTCAGCACGACGACGTGGTGACGATCTTGATGTTCAACTGTCGTAGGGCTTCGCCTAAGAACCGCTACAATATGACCGAGGTGTAATATCGTGGAGGGGGGCACCGCACACGGCTAAGGAACGATCACGATGATCAACTTGTCTCTATGGGGTGCCCCCCGCCCTCGTATATAAAGGAGGGAGGGAGGAGGGGGCCAGCCAAGAGGGGAGGCGCGCCCTAGGGGGGCAAACCTACTCCAAGTAGGTTTGGCCCCCCTTTCCTATTAGGAGTAGGAGAGGGAAGGAAGAGGGGGGAGGAGAGAAGGAAAGGGGGGCCGACCCCCCTCCCAATTCGGATTGGGCTTGGGGGAGCCCCTCCTTGCTCCTTCTCCTCCCTTCCACTAAGGCCCAATAAGGCCCATATACTTACCGGGGTTCGGTAACCTCCGGAACTCCCAGATAATCCCAATCTCATCCGGAACCTTTCGGTGTCCAAATATATCCGTCCAATATATCAATCTTTATGTCTCGACCATTTTGAGACTCCTCGTCATGTCCGTGATCACATCCGGACTCAACAACCTTCGTACATCAAAATGCATAAACTCATAATATAACCGCATCGAAACTTAAGCGTGCATGGACCCTACGGTTCGAGAACAATGTAGACATGACCGAGACACGTCTCGGTCAATAACCAATAGCGGGACCTGGATGCCCATATTGGTTCCTACATATTCTACGAAGATCTTTATCGGTCAAACCGCATAACAACATACGTTGTTCCTTTGTCATCGGTATGTTACTTGCCCGAGATTCGATCGATCGGTATCCAATACCTAGTTCAATCTCGCTACCGCAAGTCTCTTTACTCGTTCCGTAATACATCATCTCGCAACTAACTCATTAGTTGAAATGCTTGCAAGGCTTAAGTGATGTGCATTACCGAGAGGGCCCATAGATACCTCTCCGACATTCGGAGTGACAAATCCTAATCTCGAAATACGCCAACTCAACAAGTACCTTCGGAGACACCAGAGAGCATCTTTATAATCACCCGATTCGTTGTGACGCTTTGGTAGCACACAAAGTGTTCCTCCGGTAAACGGGAGTTGCATAATCTCATAGTCATAGGAACATGTATAATTCATGAAGGAAGCAATAGCAACTTACTAAACGATCGGATGCTAAGCTAACGGAATGGGTCATGTCAATCAGATCATTCAACTAATGATGTGACCTTGTTAATCAAATAACAACTCCTTGTTCATGGTTAGGAAACATAACCATCTTTGATTAACAAGCTAGTCAAGTAGAGGCATACTAGTGACACTCTGTTTGTCTATATATTCACACATGTATTATGTTTCCGGTTAATACAATTCTAGCATGAATAATAAACATTTATCATGATATAAGGAAATAAATAATAACTTTATTATTGCCTCTAGGGCATATTTCCTTCACCAGCAAGTCGAAACTTCAAAGGCCAAAGAAGAGTTGAAGGGCGCTTTAACAGCCATGGAGCACATGAAGGATGGCTTCAAAGGCGAGCGAGCAAATTGGGAGGCTGAAAAAGCCACTTTGCTAAAGCGGGTGGAGGATGCTGAAGCGGCCCTTAAACCGGTGGCAGAAGAGCTGACTGGCCTAAAGCGGCAAATCAACGCTATGACTTCTGCCGTTTTTGGTAAATATCCTTGTAATGAACCGTACTTAATCATCCTTGAAACCGCCAGTTTAACAACAATATTATAACCATTGCAGGTAGCCGTGTCGCCCATCTTGGCTCAGATATGCGCAAGAAACTGAAGGCTGCCTATACCTTGATAGAGCAGTTATATACCGATGCTCAACGAGTCATCTACACTGCTTTGTACAATAAACTGCCACCAACTTTAATCAAGGACACATTGGCCAAACTATCCATAACACCTGCCCAGCTAGAGGAAGTGAAGAGATCTGCTGCAAGGGCCGGCGCCTTGTCTGCACTAACTCGGGCTAAAGCTTGGATAGCCGATCTTGATCCGGAAGACATTGGGAATGGCTATCCTAGCCAAAAAGAAGATGGGTCGGAATTTGACAATGATGCCCTTAGAGCTCTGACAAAGGAGATGCGCCCACTTGCAAGTAAACTGGCCGAAGAGACTGATTTGTCTTTCCACTAGTCCATCTATGATGCAGAGAAGAAATGAATTGATGCGTCGGTTTATGAAGCACAAAATCTGATCCCACCAATCTGTAAGCATACTTATGCCCTTGATGTTGAACCGTCAGGTCTTATAAGCGATGAAGCTGTCTTCCGAGCTTTGTCTGGAATTGACTGGGCAACCATTGACTTCCAGCCACTGGGTGGGGAGGTTGAGGGTGAACCGGCGCAGGATGACCCGCAACCTTCACATCAAGCTCAAGAAGAATCATAACCCGGAAGCCGGTTTATCGTCTGTGTACTATCCTCTTTAGGAGAAACAATTATCTTTTTGGGCAGTTAAAACGCCTTGTAATAAGCTAGCTTAAACACTTGGTCTTCTATGCCATCGTGCATAGCTACTTTGCCTGATACTGTCAATCTGTCATGATATGCAATGTTTGCTTATGATCTTTAACAGTTTGATGCAATCCTGTTTTCTGCATGTGATAAAACTTAAAATTGCCCTGGCGGTTTACCGCCGGACGGGTTATGATACCCAATATAAAGCCAGAGTTTATAACAAAGGATGTAAAGATAATGAAATATGAAATACATCATACCCGTGATATTGAATCACGTCGTTGGTTTACCAGCGTTCTTGTAGTAAGGGTGATGACTCAAATCTTTGAGTGCCGACAACTCCCACCAAGCTGTACTGGTTTAAAATAAGTCATGTCATGTTATGATAAACACTGGATGATCATCATGGAGACTTATAGTCAATGCCAGACCGCATTAACAAACACCGGTTTATAATCGGTTGTGTACTAACAACTGATAGTTGAAAGCCATGCCGGGTTAACAAACACCGGGCTATATTGGTGACTTTTAGTCAGGCCGAATCAATATACGCCGGTTTACCTCAAAACCTTATCAAAGGAGAAAAACTTTGACAAATAAAAGCAAATAAAAAAACTTGTAGTCGAGGCTTTTCAAGTGTTGCCAGGCCCAAATATCGAGGCTTTTCATGGGCTGCCAGGCCACTGAGTTAAACCATTTTACAAAGCCTTTTAAGATGGGCCTCACATTAACCAATCGTCGTTTTAACTTTGACAAGTTCAGGGTCTGTATAAGATTGACTTGTCAAATGTTCGGCGGGTCATACCAGGATTACCTGGACGGAGTGGCTTACTTGATGAAGGCAGGTTAACTCGGGGTTTTAGGTGAATACACCTGGCTTCCAAGCCTGGCTTGATAGCCTATTACAAGGGTCCTTTAAAACTCTTTGTTGCTGTGCACAAAGAGCCCCCAGGTAACATTGTTAGCTGTGTTCAGTGGGTACCTATGTTTGAGTTGTGCGTGGCAACAGACTCTCTTTGGTCCCTTGGGTGTGAAGCTCCCAAGCTTTTTTATATGGCTTTATAAGCCGGTTTATGGGTAATTAGAACTCCGCTTTATAAGCAGAAGCCCCCATGTAACCAAGAAGACATAGGACGAAATGGCAGAGGCCCCGCTTTAGCAAGGATGCCGGTTTATTTATTGATCATAATATGTACATTGTCAAAAATATATACATAATAGGAGCCTGTGGCTCAGGTGTAGTAAGGCCCAAGATGAGCTATATTCCACGGCCGGCGGGTCGTCTCCTCCAACTTGCGTGAGTCTTTGTGCTCTCGAACATCGATAAGGTAGTATGACCCGTTGTTCAGATTCTTGCTGACCACAAAGGGCCCTTCCCAAGGTGGGGACAACTTGTGCATGTCAGTCTGATCTTGGATGAGCCGGAGCACTAAGTCGCCTTCTTGAAAAGCCCTGGTTTTCACCCGGCGGCTGTGATAACGCTGCATATCTTGCTGATAAATCGCCGAACGAGCTGCTGCAGTATCCAGTTTTTCATCTAACAGGTCCAATGCATCTTGGCGTGCTATTTCATTGTCCGCTTCAACATAAGCTGCCACTCGAGGCGAGTCATGGCGAATATCACTTGGGAGAACTGCTTCTGCTCCATAAACCATGAAGAAGGGTGTGTAACCCGTAGATCTATTGGGGGTGGTGTTAATGCTCCATAAAACGGAAGGCAACTCTTCCACCCAACAACCCGGCATCCTTTGTAGAGGGACCATAAGCCGGGGCTTGATACCCTTCAGGATTTCTTGATTAGCTCTCTCCGCTTGACCATTAGACTGGGGGTGAGCCACTAACGACACATCAAGCCGGATGTGCTCAGGTTGATAGAACTCTTCCATAGCACCCTTGGAGAGATTCGTGCCATTATCTGTTATAATGTTGTGTGGAAAGCCAAAGCGGAAGATCACCTTTTTCATGAATTGAACCATCGTGGCCGCATCACACTTTCTCACTGGCTCTGCCTCTACCCACTTGGTGAATTTATCAACCGCCACCAGAAGGTGGGTCTTCTTATCCTTGGACCTCTTAAAAGGCCCAACCATATCCAGCCCCCAAGTTGCAAACGGCCAGGTGATTGGAATCATTCTCAATTCCTGAGCCGGAACATAAGCTCGGCGTGAAAACTTCTGACATCCATCACATTTTCTGACCAGATCCTCTGCATCAGCATGAGCTGTTAACCAGTAAAAACCATGCCGAAAATCCTTAGCCACCAAGGATTTTGAACCGACATGATGACCACAATCTCCTTCGTGGATTTCATGCAATATCTCACAGCCTTCTTCAGGAGAAACACAACGCTGAAACACCCCTGAGACACTGCAATGATATAACTCACCATTGACAATAGTCATGGACTTGGACCGCCGGATTATCTATCTGGCCAAAACTTCGTCCTCTGGTAATTCGCCCCGGTTCATATACGCCAGGTACGGCACTATCCAATCAGGGATAGCATGAAGAACCGCCACCAATTGAGCTTCCGGGTTAGGAATAGCCAGATCCTCCTCCGTTGGTTTCTTGACTGACGAATTATGCAGAACATCAAGAAAAACATTAGGCAGCACCGGTTTACGCTGGGATCCGAGCCGGCTTAGAGCGTCCGCCACTTCATTCTTAAGCCGATCAATGTGCTGGACCTGGTAACCCTTGAAGTGACCGGCAATGATATCCACCTCACGCCGATAAGCCGCCATAAGTGGATCCTTGGAGTCCCACATACCAGATACCTGCTGAGCCACTAAATCGGAGTCGCCAAAGCAACGTATCCGGATTAAGTTCATCTCCTTAGCCATGCGAAGACCATGGAACAAGGCCTCATACTCAGCTGCATTGTTAGTACATGGAAACATTAAGCGGAGAACATAACAAAATTTGTCACCTCGAGGGGAAGTAAGAACCACTCCAGCCCCCGAGCCCTCCAATTGTCTGGATCCATTGAAGTGAATAGTCTAGTATGTGTTATCCAGTTTATCCTCCGATGCCTGCAACTCTGTCCATTCGTTGATGAAATCCACGAGCGCTTGGGACTTGATAGCAGTGCGAGGCATATATTTTAACCCGTGAGGCCCGAGCTCAATAGCCCACTTAGCAACCCAGCCAGTCGCCTCCTTGTTTTGAATGATATCTCCTAATGGAGCGGAACTGGCCACAGTAATGGATGGCCCTGAAAATATTGCTTAAGCTTCCAGCTTGCCATAAACACTCCATACACTAGCTTCTGCCAATGCGGATATCTCTTTTTGGACTTGATAAGTACCTCACTAATATAATAAACCGGTCGTTGAATCGGATACTCCTTACTAGCCTCTTTGCGCTCCACCACAATAGCCACGCTGACAGCTCGGGCGATAGCAGCCACGTATAACAGCAATGGTTCCTTATCAATGGGGCAGCAAGGACGGGTGGTTCGGCCAACTGCTTCTTCAGGTCCTCAAACGCCGCATTAGCAAAGATCACCCGCATAAAATTGCTGCTTTCTTCATCATCCGACATGGAGGATCGCTTCTCCCCAACCGGCTGATAAACCGGCTTAGCGCTTCAATACGACCCGCCAGCCATTAAACGTCATTGATACACGCCGGTTTAGCCAGGGATGTAATAGCCTTGATCTTTTCCGGATTAGCTTCAATACCCCTGTTAGACACCAGAAAACCCAAGAGCTTGCCAGCTGGTACACCAAAAACACACTTGGCTGGATTAAGCATCATCTTATAAACCCTTAGATTATCAAAAGTTTCCTGCAAGTCAGCTATGAGTGTTTCTGCTTCCCTGGACTTCACTACGATATTGTCCACATAAGCATGAACATTGCACCAAATCTGATTATGAAGGCAATTCTGCACACACCGCTGATAAGTCGCCTGGGCACTCTTGAGTCCAAAAGGCATAGATACATAGCAAAAGGCTCCAAAGGGAGTTATAAATGAAGGAAATATGCCCTAGAGGCAATAATAAAGTTATTATTTATTTCCTTATTTCATGATAAATGTTTATCATTCATGCTAGAATTGTATTAACCGGAAACATGATACATGTGTGAATGCATAGACAAAACAACATGTCACTAGTATGCCTCTACTAGACTAGCTTGTTAATCAAAGATGGTTATGTTTCCTGACCATAAACAAGGAGTTGTTATTTGATTAACGAGGTCACATCATTAGTAGAATGATCTGATTGACATGACCCATTCCCTTAGCTTAGCACACGATCGCTTAGTATGTTGCTCTGCTTTTATCCATGACTTATACATGTTCCTGTAACTATGAGATTATGCAACTCCGTTTACGGAGGAACACTTTGGTGCTACCAAACGTCACAACGAATCGGGTGATTATAAAGGAGTACTACAGTGTCTCCAAAGGCGGATGTTGGGTTGGCGTTTTGAGATTAGGTTTTGTCACTCCGATTGTCGGAGAGGTATCTCTGGGCCCTCTCGGTAATGCACATCATCAAGCCTTGCAAGCACTACAACTAATGAGTTAGTTGTGAGATGATGTATTACGGAACGAGTAAAGAGACTTGCCGGTAACGAGATTGAACTAGGTATTGATACCGACGATCGAATCTCGGGCAAGTAACATACCGATGACAAAGGGAACAACGATGTTGTTATGCGGTCTGACCGATAAAGATCTTCGAGAATATGTAGGAACCAATATGGGCATCCAGGTCCCGCTGTTGGTTATTGACCGTGAATAGTTCTAGGTCATGTCTACATTGTTCTCGAACCGTAGGGTCCGCACGCTTAAGGTTTCGATGATGCTTATTATGAGTTTATGTATTTTGATGTACCAAGGAGTTCGAGTCCCGGATGTGATCACGGACATGACGAGGAGTCTCGAATGGTCGAGACATAAAGATTGATATATTGGAAGCCTATGTTTGGAGTTCGAATGGTTCCGGCGGCGGAATTTATGGGAGAACCGGAGGTTACCGAACCCCCGGAGGTAAATGGGCCTCGATGGGCCCTAGTGGAAAGGAGGAGGGCAGCCCAAGGCTGGTCAGCGCCTCCTCCCCTTCCCTAGTCCTACTAGGACTAGGAGAAGGGGCCGCCCCTCTCTCTCTTTCCTCTCGGAATCCTAGTTGGACTAGGATTGGGGAATCCTACTCCCAGAGGGAGTAGGACTCCTTGGCGCGCCAAGCTTGGCCGGCCGCCCCTCCCCCTGCTCCTTTATATACGGGGCAGGGGGCACCTTGGGACACACAAGTTGATCGTGAGATCGCTCCTTAGCCGTGTCGGTGCCCCCTCCACCATATTCCACCTCGGTTATACCGTCGCGAAGCTTAGGCGAAGCCTCGCGCCCGTGAAACATCAAGATCGCCCCACGCCGTTGTCTTGACAGAACTCTCCCTCGACACTCGGCTGGATCGAGTACGAGGGACGCCATCGAGCTGTACGTGTGTCAAGAACTCGGGCGCCGAGTAACGGCGCCGGATCGGTCGGATCGCGAGGAGAACGTCGACTACTTCCTCTACGCCAGATCGCTTCGCTTGGTCTACAAGGGTATGTAGACAACACTCTCCCTCTCGTTGCTATACATCACCATGATCTTGCGTGTGCGTAGGAAAATTTTTGAAATTACTACGTTCCCCAACAAAGGCATCGAGCCTAGGTTTTTTCTATGGTTTGATGTTTTGCACGAGTAGAACACAAGTGAGTTGTGGGCGATACAAGTCATACTACCTACCAAAGATGTCATACTTTGGTTCAGCGGTATTGTGAGATGAAGCGCCTGCACCGACATTACGCGACGCTTCGCGAGACTGGTTTCACCGCCACGAGCACTCGCTGCTTAAAGGTGACCGGTGGGTGCCTGCTCTCTCACTTTAGTTGAACTGAGTGTGGCTACGCCCGGTCCTTGAGAAGGTTAAACGGAGTCTATTTGACGAAGTATCGTTGTGGTTTTGATGCGTAGGTGAGACTGGTTCTTGCTTAAGCCCGTAGCAGCCACGTAAAATTTGCAACAACAAAGTAGAGGACGCCTAACTTGTTTTTGCAGGCATGTTGTGATGTGATATGGTCAAGACGTGATGCTATATTTTATTGTATGAGATGATCATGTTTTGTAACCAAAGTTATCGGCAATCGGCAGGAGCCATATGGTTGTCGCTTATTGTATGCAATGCAATCATATTGTAATGCTTTACTTTATCACTAAGCGGTAGCGATAGTCGAGAAGCATAAGTTTGGCGAGACGACAACGATGCTACGATGGAGATCAAGGTGTCGCGCGGTGACGATGGTGATCATGGTGGTGCTGCAAGATGGAGATCGTGAAGCACAAGATGATGATGACCATATCATATCACTTATATTGATTTGCATGTGATGTTTATCTTTTATGCATCTTATCTTGCTTTGATTGACGGTAGCATTATAAGATGATCTCTCACTAAATTATCAAGAAGTGTTCTCCCGAGTATGCACCGCTGCCAAAGTTCGTCGTGCCCGCACACCACGTGATGATCGGGTGTGATAAGCTCTCGTCCATCTACAACGGGTGCAAGCCAGTTTTGCACACGCAGAATACTCGGGTTATACTTGACGAGCCTAGCATATGCAGATATGGCCTCGAACACGGAGACCGAAAGGTCGAGCGTGAATCATATAGTAGATATGATCAACATAAGATGTTCACCATTGAAAACTACTCCATTTCACGTGATGATCGGTTATGGTTTAGTTGATTTGGATCACGTGATCACTTAGATGACTAGAGAGATGTTTTTCTAAGTGGGAGTTCTTAAGTAATATGATTAATTGAACTTAAATTTATCATGAACTTAGTACCGATAGTATCTTGCTTGTTTATGTTTGATTGTAGATAGATGGCTCGTCTTTGTTGTTCCGTTGAATTTTAATGCGTTCCTTGAGAAAGCAAAGTTGAAAGATGATGGTAGCAATTACACGGATCGGGTCCGTAACGAGGATCATCCTCATTGCTGCACGTAAGAGCTACGTCCCGGATGCACCGCTAGGTGCCAGTGCTCTTTGCTAATGCAACCGCAGATGTTATGAACGTCTGGCGAGCAAAGTCGATGACTACTCTATAGTTCGAGGTGCCATGCTTTACGGCTTAGAACCGGGCTTCAACGACGTTTTGAACGTCATGGAGCATATGAGATGTTCCAGAGTTGAAGTTAATATTCCAACAGAATGCCCGGATTGAGAGATATGAAGTCTCCAATAAGTTCTATAGCTGCAAGATGGAGGAGAATAGTTACATTAGTGAGCATATACTCGTAATGTCCGGGTACTACAATCACTTGACACAATTGGGAGTTAATCTTCCGGATGATTGTGTCATTGATGAATTCTCAATCACGCCACCAAGCTACAAAGGCTTCGTGATGAACTATAATATGCAAGGGTTAGTAAAACTATACCGAGCTCTTCGCAATGCTAAAGGCTGCGGAGGTAGAAATCAAGAAGGAGCATCAAGTGTTGATGGTCAATAAGACCACTAGTTTCAAGAAGAAAGGCAAAGGGAAAAAGAAGGGAATTCAAGAAGAACAGCAAGCAAGTTGTTGCTCAGAGAAGAAACCCAAGTCTGGCCCTAAACCTGAAATCGAGTGCTTCTACCGCAAGCGATCGTCATTTGAGCGGAACTGCCCCAAGTATTTGGCGGATAAGAAGGATGGCAAGGTGAACAAAGGTATATGTGATATACATGTTATTGATGTGTACCTTACTAGAGCTCGTAGTAGCACTGGTATTTGATATCGGTTCATTGCTAATATTTGCAACTCAAACAGGACTACGGATTAGCTTAACTCGCAAAGGACGAGGTGACGATGCGCGTGGGAAATGGTTCCAAAGTCGATGTGATCGCGGTCGGCACGCTACCTCTACATCTACCTTCGGATTAGTTTTAGACCTAAATAATTGTTATTTGGTGCTGCGTTGAGCATGAACATTATATCTGGATCTTGTTTGATGCGAGACGGTTATTCATTTAAATCGAGAATAATGGTTGTTCTATTTATATGAGTAATATCTTTTATGGTCATGCACCCTTGAGGAATGGTCTATTTTGATGAATCTCGATAGTAGTGATACACATATTCATAATGTTGAAACCAAAAGATGCAGAGTTGATAATGATAGTGCAACTTATTTGTGGCACTCGCCGTTTAGGTCATATCGGTGTAAAGCGCATGAAGAAACTCCATGCTTGATGGACTTTTGGAGTCACTTGATTATGAATCACTTGGCACTTATGAACCGTGCCTCATGGGCAAGATGACTAGAACACCGCTTCTCGGTACTATGGAGAGAGCAACGGATTTGTTGGAAATCATACATACTGTATGTATGTGGTCCGATGAATGTTGAGGCTCGTGGCGGATATCGTTATTTTCTCACCTTCACAGATGACTTAAGCGAGATATGGGTATATCTACTTAATGAAACATAAGTCTGAAACGCTTGAAAAGTTCAAAGAATTTCAGAGTGAAGTTGAAAATCATCGTAACAAGAAAATTAAGTTTCTACGATCCGATCGTGGAGGTGAATATTTGAGTTACGAGTTTGGTCTACATTTGAAACAATGCGGAATAGTTTCAGCAACTCACGCCACCCGGAACACCACAACGTAATGGTGTGTCCGAACGTCAGAATCGTATTTTACTAGATATGGTACGATCTATGATGTCTCTTACAGATTTACCGCTATCATTTTGGGGTTATGCTCTAGAGACACCGCATTCACACTAAATAGAACACCGTCGAAATCCGCTGAGACGACACCTTATGAACTGTGGTTTAGCAAGAAACCAAAGTTGTCGTTTCTTAAAGTTTGGGGATGCGATGCTTATGTGAAAAAGCTTCAACCCGATAAGCTCGAACCCAAATCGAGAAATGTGTCTTCATAGGATACCCAAAGGAGACAGTTGGGTACACCTTCTATCACAGATCCGAAGGCAAGACATTCGTTGTTAAGAATGGATCCTTTCTAGAGAAGGAGTTTCTCTCGAAAGAAGTGAGTGGGAGGAAAGTGGAACTTGATGAGGTAATAGTACCTTCTCCCTTACTTGAAAGTAGTTCGTCGCAGAAACCGGTTTACGAGACACCTACACCAAGTAGTGAGGAAGTTGATGATGTTGATCATGAAACTTCAGATCAAGTTACTACGAAACCTCGAGATCAACCAGAGTAAGATCCGCACTGAGTGGTACGGTAATCCTGTTCGAAGTCATGCTACTAGATCATGATGAACCTACAAACTATGAAGAAGCGATGGTGAGCCCAGATTCCGCAAAATGGCTTGAGGCCATGAAATCGAGATGGGATCCATGTATGAAAACAAAGTGTGGACTTTGGTTGACTTGCCCGAGGGTAGGCAAGCAATAGAAAACAAGTGGATTTTCAAGAAGAAGACCGACGCGACGGTAATGTTATCGTTTATAAAGCTCGACTTGTCGCAAAAGGTTTTCGACAAGTTCAAGGGATTGACTACGATGAGACCTTCTCACCAGAAGCGATGCTTAAGTCCGTCCGAATCATGTTAGCAATTGCCGCATTTTATGATTATGAAATTTGGCAAATGGATGTAAAGACTGCATTCCTGAATGGATTTACGAAGAAGAGTTGTATATGATGCAACCGAAGGTTTTATCGATCCAAAGGAGCTAACAAAGTGTGCAAGCTCCAATGATCCATATATGGACTGGTGCAAGCATCTCGAGTTGGAATAAACGCTTTGATAGTGTGATCAAAGCATTTGGGTTTGTAGACTTTTGGAGAAGCCTCAGATTTACAAGAAAGTGAGTGGGAGCTCAGAGCATTTCGATCTTATATGTGGATGACATATTGCTGATCGGAAATGATATAGAATTTCTGGATAGCATAAAGGATACTTGAATAAGAGTTTTTCAATGAAAGACCTCGGTGAAGCTGCTTACATATTGGGCATCAAGATCTATAGAGATAGATCAAGACGCTTAATTGGACTTTCACAAAGCACATACCTTGACAAAGTTTTGAAGAAGTTCAAAATGGATCAAGCAAAGAAAGGGTTCTTGCCGTGTTACAAGGTGTGAAGTTGAGTCGACTCAATGCCCGACCACCGCAGAAGATAGAGAGAAGATGAAAGATGTTCCTATGCTTCAGCCATAGGCTCTATCATGTATGCAATGCTGTGTACCAGACCTGATGTGTGCCTTGCTATAAGCCTAGCAGGAGGTACCAAAGTAATCCAGAGTGGATCATCGGACAGCGGTCAAGAACATCCCGAAATACCGAAAAGGACTAAGGATATGTTTCTCGATATGGAGGTGACAAAGAGCTCATCGTGGCGGTTACGTTGATGCAAGTTTTGACACCGATCCGGACGATTCTAAATCGCAGACCGGATACGTATTTACACTAAACGGAGGAGCTGTCGGTTGGTGCGGTTCTAAACAAAGCGTCAGAAGGGGATCTACATGTGAAGCGGAATACATAGCAGCTTCGAAGCAGCTAATGAAGGAGTCTCGGATGAAGGAGTTCATATCCGATCTAGGTGTCATACCTAGTGCATCGGGTCCAATGAAAATCTTCGTGACAATCTCGAGCTATTGCCTTAGCGAAGGAATCCAGATTTCACAAGAGGACCAAGCACATCAAGAGACGCTTCAATTCCATCCGGACTTAGTCCAGACCGAGACATAGAAATTTGCAAGATACATACGGATCTGAATGTTGCGCACCCGTTGACTAAGCCTCTTCCACGAGCAAAACATGATCAGCACCAAGACTCCATGGGTGTTAGAATCATTACTATGTAATCTAGATTATTGACTCTAGTGCAAGTGGGAGATCAAGGAAATATGCCCTAGAGGCAATAATAAAGTTATTATTTATTTCCTTATTTCATGATAAATGTTTATCATTCATGCTAGAATTGTATTAACCGGAAACATGATACATGTGTGAATGCATAGACAAAACAACATGTCACTAGTATGCCTCTACTAGACTAGCTTGTTAATCAAAGATGGTTATGTTTCCTGACCATAAACAAGGAGTTGTTATTTGATTAACGAGGTCACATCATTAGTAGAATGATCTGATTGACATGACCCATTCCCTTAGCTTAGCACACGATCGCTTAGTATGTTGCTACCGCTTTTATCCATGACTTATACATGTTCCTCGTAACTATGAGATTATGCAACTCCTGCTTACGGAGGAACACTTTGGTGCTACCAAACGTCACAACGAATCGGGTGATTATAAAGGAGTACTACAGTGTCTCCAAAGGCGATGTTGGGTTGGCGATTTCGAGATTAGGTTTTGTCACTCCGATTGTCGGAGAGGTATCTCTGGGCCCTCTCGGTAATGCACATCATCAAGCCTTGCAAGCACTACAACTAATGAGTTAGTTGTGAGATGATGTATTACGGAACGAGTAAAGAGACTTGCCGATAACGAGATTGAACTAGGTATTGATACCGACGATCGAATCTCGGCAAGTAACATACCGATGACAAAGGGAACAACGATGTTGTTATGCGGTCCGACCGATAAAGATCTTCGAGAATATGTAGGAACCAATATGGGCATCCAGGTCCCGCTGTTGGTTATTGACCGTGAATAGTTCTAGGTCATGACTACATTGTTCTCGAACCGTAGGGTCCGCACGCTTAAGGTTTCGATGATGCTTATTATGAGTTTATGTATTTTGATGTACCAAGGAGTTCGAGTCCCGGATGTGATCACGGACATGACGAGGAGTCTCGGAATGGTCGAGACATAAAGATTGATATATTGAAGCCTATGTTTGGAGTTCGAATGGTTCCGGCGAAAACGGAATTTACCGGAGAACCGGAGGTTACCGAACCCCGGAGGTAAATGGGCCTCGATGGGCCCTAGTGGAAAGGAGGAGGGGCAGCCCAAGGCTGGCAGCGCGCCTCCCCCCCCTTCCCTAGTCCTACTAGGACTAGGAGAAGGGGGCCGGCCCCCTCTCTCTCTTTCCCCCGGGAATCCTAGTTGGACTAGGATTGGGGGAATCCTACTCCCAGAGGGAGTAGGACTCCTTGGCGCGCCAAGCTTGGCCGGCCGCCCCTCCCCCGCTCCTTTATATACGGGCAGGGGGGCACCTTGGGACACACAAGTTGATCGTGAGATCGTTCTCAGCCGTGTGCGTGCCCCTCCACCATATTCCACCTCGGTTATACTGTCGCAAGCTTAGGCGAAGCCTGCGCCGTGAAACATCAAGATCGCCACCACGCCGTCGTCCGACGGAACTCTCCTCGACACTCGGCTGGATCGGAGTACGAGGGACGCCATCGAGCTGTACGTGTGTCAAGAACTCGGGCGCCGAGTAACGGCGCCGGATCGGTCGGATCGCGAGGAGAACGTCGACTACTTCCTCTACGCCAGATCGCTTCCGCCGGGTCTACAAGGGTATGTAGACAACACTCTCCCCTCTCGTTGCTATACATCACCATGATCTTGCGTGTGCGTAGGAAAATTTTTGAAATTACTACGTTCCCCAACAATAAAAGCCGTCTTCTCCTGGTCCTTAACCGCCATTTTGATCTGATGATAACCCGAATAAGCATCCAGAAAGCTCAACCGCTCACAACCCGCCATAGCATCAATAATCTGATCAATACGGGGGAGGGCTAAAGGATCAGCTGGGCAAGCCTTGTTCAAATCTGTGTAGTCCACACACATACGCCAAGTGCCATTCTTCTTGAGTACCAGCACCGAGTTAGCCAACCACTCAGGGTGAAAGACCTCCACAATAAGCCCTGCTGCCAAGAGTCGGGCTACCTCCTCACCAATGGTCTTGCGTCTCTCTTTGTTGAAACGGCGAAGAAACTGCTTGACCGGTTTAAACTTGGGATTAATGTTAAGAGTGTGCTCAGCGAGTTCCCTCGGTACACCTGGCATGTCAGAAGGTTTACATGCAAAGATGTCCCGGTTCTCACGGATGAACTCGATGAGCGCACTTTCCTATTTCGGATCCAAGTTAACGCTGATGCTAAACTACTTGGATGAATCGCCAGGAACAAAATCAACCAACTTAGTCTCATCAGCCGATTTGAACTTCAAAGCCGGATCATGCTCCGTACTAGGCTTCTTCAGAAATTCATATCCGCCAGATCAACATTGTCTTTATAGAATTTTAACTTCTCTGTTGCACAAACCGACTTAGCATAAGCCGCATCACCTTCCTCGCACTCCAAAGCAATCTTGCGGCTGCCATGAACCGTGATGGTCCCCTTATGACCCGGCATCTTGAGCTGCAGATAAACATAACACGACCTTGCCATGAACTTAGATAGACGGGCCGTCCAAACAGGGCATGGTACGGACTTCTGATTTTTACCACTTCAAAGGTGAATGTCTCTGAGCTTGAATCATGATCATCTCCAAAAACCACCTCCAGAGCTATCTTACCGACCGGGTAGGCTGATTTACCAGGCACCACACCGTGAAAAACGGTGTTCGACGGCTTAAGATTTTTATCCGTTAACCCCATACACCGGAAGGTTTCATAATACAAGATGTTGATACTGCTCCCTCCATCCATGAGCACCTTGGTGAACTTATAACCTCCAACCTGCGGTGCGACCACCAACGCCAGATGACCCGGATTATCAACTCGGGGTAGATGATCTTCTCCACTCCACACAGTAGTTTGTTCAGACCAGCACAAATAACGGGGCACCGCCGGTTCAACGGAGTTCACTGCCCTCTTATGAAGCTTCTGATCGCGCTTGCACAGACTAGTAGTGAAGACATGATACTGTCCACCATGTAACTGCTTTGGGTTACTCTGATAACCCGACTGCTGCTGTTGTTGACTCCCCTATTGATTATAACCACCTTGGTTGCCCTGATTGCCTTGATTGCCCTGTCCACCTTGGTTACCTTGAAAACCTGAACTGGAGTTACCTCCACCATATCCCGGCCCATGAAACCCGGGCCCTGAACCGCCAGATGGTCCATGATCATACCGGAAGAGATCTAAGTTTTTGAACTCTCGCATAATAAAGCAATCCTTCCATAGGTGCGTAGCTGGCTTCTCTTGCGTCCGGTGCTTTGGGCAGGGCTGGTTCAACAGGCGCTCCAGATTCATACTTGATCCTCCGCCCCGCGGGGGCAGTTTACCCTTACGGCGCTGATTATTACCCTGTATGTTGGTGTTAGCCACAAAATCGGAATTATTGTCCGCTTTGTGCTTATCGTTATTCCCATGGCTCGCCTGATTATGCTGCTATCCCTTTGCGCCGACATTCTTCTTTCCCTTCTCCGACTTCTCGTTGTCAGACTCAGGATCCTTGGTACTATCAGAATCGACATACTTAACCAAGCTGCCATAAGTGTTCCCATGTCATTGCAGTGACGCTTGAGCCGTCCCAACTTCGACTTCAAGGGCTTAAACCGGCAATTGCCCTCCAATGTTATGATTGCCGAATCAACATTGATGTGGTCCGACGAATGCAGGATTTCCGAAACCCGGCGCACCCAATGAGTTGTTGATTCGCCTTCTCCTTGAACACAAGCGACCAGATCCACGATTGACATGGGTTGCTTGAACGTGTCTTTGAAGTTTGCTATAAACCGGGCCTTCAACTCGTCCCATGAACCGACAGAATTAACGGGCAGACTTTTTAACCAAGTGCGAGCCGTTCCGTCCAACATCATGGTGAAGTACTTCGCACACGCCGCTTCGTCCACATCCAGCATCTCCATCACCATCTCATATCTCTCAACCCATGACTCGGGGGGTAAATCAGCGGTGTAATTAGGCACCTTACACGGGCCCTTGAAATCCTTGGGTAACCGCACATTACGTAGAACCGGGGTAAGACACGGTACCCCCCAAGAAGTGAAAGCCAGTCCTCGTTCTGCTGACGTTGTCGGTCGAACCGGAGTGGGTTGATGATTCACGTACTGTGCTGCCAACTATGCTGCTAACTCTGCCTCCCGACGCGCTCTACCATTATTCACCACATCCTGAGCATTCACACCACCGCGCGCCGGATTAGGCCCTTGAGGGGCATCACGGTTCCGTGCACTGCTTGACACAGCCGGTTCATCAATGTGCCTGCTGTAAATCTTGCTCGGGCGAGGGTTTGAATGGATTCTGTCTCGGCTATATGAATAGGCCTGCTGCTGTTCCATGGCGGTTTGAAGGAGATCCCTGGCCCACCGTGTCTCGATCGCCGCTGGAGACTCGCCTTCCATCGGAATAGGTGCTAATCGGGACGCCGGCCTGCTGCTGTTCCATGGCGGTTTGAAGGAGATCCCTGGCCCGCCGTGTCTCGACTGCCGCTGGAGACTCGCCTTCCATCGGAATAGGTGCTAATCGCCGCAGCAATCATATTATCCAAAGGGGTGGAGAAGTGACCCGGCGGGGTCGGCATGTATTACAGCGGGTTATCTGTTCGTCGAGGCGGGTCCGTCACCCATGGATGATCCGGTGCTCCTGTCCCAGGTGCTTCAGTCTAGTTTGCCGCTGCCAGATTACTGGGCCCTGCTCCTGGTGTGTTGAAGAGATTCATTGCTTCATAAACCGGCAGTAGAAGAGACCGGTGCCTCCTCCTCAACACCTCATTCGAAGCGTTCTGATCCAGCATGAGCCGGTAATTCTCCGCCTGAATCCGCTGCGACTGGGCATCTAAAGCGTCCCGTTCATTAGCAATCCTGGTTTCCTCAGCCGCCAAGTCCTCCTTGGCCTGAGTTATCTGATCCCGCAGCTTTGTGACCTCCGCATTATGCCGATCTTAAGTCTCCGGGGTAACTGCTGCTACGTCTTGAGCTTGCGTTGGTTTTCCTCGAAGAGGAGAGGGTGATGCAGCAAAGTGTAGCGTAAGTATTTCCCTCAGTTTTGAGAACCAAGGTATCAATCCAGTAGGAGGCTCCTCAAAAGTCCCACGCACCTACACAAACAACCGAGAACTCGCAACCAACGCAATAAAGGGGTTGTCAATCCCTTCACGGCCACTTGCGATAGTGAGATCTAATAAAGATAGTATTATAAGATAAATATATTTTTGGTATTTTATAATATATATGCAAAAAGTAAAGATGCAAAATAAAGGTAGATTGAAAGCAAATATGATAAGAGATAGACCCGGGGGGCATAGGTTTCACTAGTGGCTTCTCTCAAGATAGCATAAGTATTACGGTGGGTGAACAAATTACTGTCGAGCAATTGATAGAAAAGCGCATAGTTATGAGATTATCTAGGCATGATCATGTATATAGGCATCACATCCATAACAAGTAGACCAACTCATGCCTGCATCTACTACTATTACTCCACACATCGACCGACTCCTGCCTGCATCTAGAGTATTAAGTTCATAAGAACAGAGTAACGCGTTAAGCAAGATGACATGATGTAGAGGGATAAACACATGCAATATGATATAAACCCCATCTTGTTATCCTCGATGGCAACAATACAATACGTGCCTTGCAACCCTTTCATCACATCGGTAAGGACACCGCAAGATTGAACCCAAAGCTAAGCACTTCTCCCATGGCAAGAAAGATCAATCTAGTAGGCCAAACCAAACTGATAATTCGAAGAGACTTGCAAAGATAACTCAATCATACATAAAAGAATTCAGAGAATATCCAAATATTATTCATAGATAAACTTGATCATAAACCCACAATTCATCGGATCTATACAAACACACCGCAAAAAGAGTTTACATCGAATAGATCTCCACAAGAGAGGGGGAGAACATTGTATTGAGATCCAAAAATAGAGAAGAAACCATCTAGATAATAACTATGGACCCGTAGGTCTGTGGTAAACTACTCACAACTCATCGGAGGGGCAAGGATGTTGATGTAGAGGCCCTCCGTGGTTGATTCCCCCTCCGGCAGAGTGCTGGTGAAGGCTCCACGATGGGATCTCACGGATACAGAAGGTTACGGCGGTGGAAATTGTGTTTCGTGGTGCTCCTAGATGTTTTCGGGTACGTATATAGGAGGAATAAGTATGTCGGTGGCCGCCCGAGTGGCCCACGAGACAGGGGGCGCGCCCTACAGGGGGGCGCGGCCCCTTATCTTGTGGGGCCCTCGGAAGCTTCTTGACTTAAACTCCAAGCTCTCCGGATCATGTTCGTTCCAAAAATCACACTCCCGAAGTTTTCATTCCGTTTGGACTCCGTTTGATATTCCTTTTCTTCGAAATACTGAAATAGGCAAAAAACAGCAATATGGGCTGGGCCTCCGGTTAGTAGGTTAGTCCCAAAAATGATATAAATGTGTAAAATAAAGCCCATAAACATCCAAAAGGGGTAATATAATAGCATGGAACAATCAAAAATTATAGATACATTGGAGACGTATCAACTGCTGTGGTCAACAATGTCGTACAGGCATCCGATAAACTGGACAGAACTTGAGCCGGCCAGCGTGCGGGGCCTCCTGCCCCAGCCGCCGATCCGGAAGTCATCGCTGCTGCAGTTGAAGATTTCAATGTGGGCTGTGTACCAGCCATGAAGATCGCAACCCGGTTTGGCGGCTCAAGGGTGTCCGGAATACTGTCGCCATCAGAACAACCCCCGAACTGGCCATCTTGTAGCTGGTACAATGACTCAGTCTCACCGGTGGATGATTCGCCATCTGAGTAAACGACCGTCTCACCATCGGACACCGGTTCAGATTCCGCACCATAGATGAATCCCACGAACGCATGCTTCATGGCAGGCTGAACCTGGGCAGGGCTCGCATGCTGAGCCGTCTCGACGAGGTCGGTTCCGGCTCAGGGCCCGGTTCGTCGATCTTGCCGATGAAGACATGAATTCCTCCGGAGGGGACCCGGTACCTGTACTCGATTGAGCCGGCCTCGGGGCCCCAGCCTACGTCGTCGAGGTAGAGTTTGCCGCGATGACTCTTGGTTATCCGGCCAATCGTGTATCCCTTGATTCCTTCAAAGTTGCCCTTCAAGAACTCGAAACCATCATGCGATAGCCCCACGGTGGGCGCCAGCTGTCATGGAATTAATACGTCAGATGTCCTAGTGAGAGGACTTAGTCGTGGAGCCATCGCAACGAGATTAGCCTAAAGGGGTTAAACCGGACAAAGGACACGGTGAGTTTATACTGGTTCGGCCCCTTCGGCGAAGGTAAAAGCCTACGATCCAGTTGTGGTGGAATTGATGGGGTCTCGATGAGCAGGGAGCGAATCCGCTTTACCTATCTCTCGAGTTGTTGTTTCTTGTCCCTTAACCACTGTCGGGTCGTCCCTTTATATACACAGGTTGATGCCCAGCGGTTTACAGAATATTGAGGCTGGCTCATACACGTGTCCGGCTCGGTTTCTACCTTTCCCTAACTTACAACACAAGTTACATATCTCATGGCGGTTTATGTCTATGGGCCCTAATCCGCCCTTGGGCTCTAGCCTCTAAGCTTCAATAGTAAAGCGCCATATTCCTTATCTTCATGGGCTTCAATACGGATGAGCATAACCCGGCCCCTTCTGGGCGGTTTATACTCAGTAGTTATATCCCCAACAGGGCGGCTACCCGCGGCAGGTGGCGGTGTTCCTTGACCAGAACACGGAAGTGCTCCGAGAGGCGGCCTCGAGCCCTAGCGATCAGCAGCGCGGCAATCCAAGGCCAACAATGCCCTCCTCGATGCACGTCTCGAGGGCGTGTGACCGGATCAAGCTCATCTTGCATAATTTCTATTCCCTCACTTGCCTGCTCTCTCTTGGCAATGTTTAATATGTGATTTCTTCGTTTTTGAAGCTATTTGGTAATGTGAATATATGACCATGAGCAAAACCTCAAGCTTTTTATTTTAGAAAACCTGGAACTAATCAGGATTATGGTGTGTTTTAGTTTTATACATGCTTTACTTCAGTTATTGGAACTACCTACCTTATGTGTGTTCATGCGGGGTGGATCTTGATAAAGAAAGATTACATGGCCAAAGAAAGCTTGCCCTCTTTTCAGGTGCTCCTGCGGGTTGATCTTCAAAAAAAATATATTACATGGCTGAAGGAAAGTTTCATCTGGTAGCTGCTAGCAGGATGATAGTTTGGGCAAGGGTCAATGATAGAAGGTTTCCGCTGAAATAGAGATGGTGAGGTTTGGATGGAATATGCAAGTAAATTCATTATTTCTTACGTGATGATAATCAATGAGGTTCATTGTCCTTGGGGAGTGGGTGTTATTGGATATTATCTGGTATCAACTGGGACCAAACATGGAAAAGATCCAACTCAGATTCAGAGGGAGTACGTAATATAATGATGACATTTCTGAAATTCTTGGCTAGGATAAATTGTATGAGAAGGGAGGCATTGTTATTTGGCTGAGAAGGCAATTTCAAATGCATGCCATAATAATTATGGCCATACTAGCAAGATCTGTAAGGTTCAAGACACATATGCTAGCGAAAAAGTGTTAAGAATGTCTCATTTTCCCCTTTGAACTAACTGTTTTGTTCTTCTCACTTTTTTTGTTCCAAGATTTCAGGGTGAAGAAACAAAACCTGCTAAGGCGACTGGGATAAATCCTATCAATGGATTTGTGAAGTTATCATCAATGGAAGGATCAACTGCAAGGTAGTGGTCTTTCAAATATTTAAGTAACAATCATGTTTAATTTGTTGGATAGTAGCTACAACTCAGGCTGATCTTTTCAAGACTGCAATAGCAACACAGACAGAGTCTTAACATGGTTTCAAACTATTCTAGATGTTCAAACTATAATTTTCAGAAAGGACTCATATATAATTTTTGGCAAAGTAATACTATTGCTTTTACATGCCTTATTGTCTGATTTCTATTATCTTCAGAAGCTGAATTTTTAAAAAAATACGGAAATCTTTTCTAGCAAAAAGTGTTAAGAATGTCTCATTTTCCCCTTTGAACTAACCGTTCTGGTCTTCTCACTTTTTTTGTTCAAGACTTGACCTTATAACCCTCAGAAACATGAATCAAAAAATATATGGAAAACGCGTATAAGAAGTGCTTACCATGTGATGTTCTTCATGAGGATAAAGCTTACTACCTCATCCATGTACCAATTTGTCTATCTATATTCTTATTAATGCATTCATTTCGGTGTTCATAGTGAGAGTTCTTCAAGAGGTAATCTTAGGTCTACACTACAAAGTGACAGCCCATGGCATGATGCTAGCAGCGGCTGTTACATGCATGTGACATCACCATTTGAAATCATCAGCACACGGGAAGGCAAGTTGAGAGGTCGATCGTGTGATGTGGAGTGTAGTTGCGCCATAAGGCTATGCTTGACAAGTTCATGCATTACGATTCCCATAATCTTATTACAATTTTATGGCTAGATTGCCTCTTGAATCCTTCGTCATGAGATCATCATGGTATGAATTTTGCAAACTGACAAGAGCAACTCAGTATTTACTCCAAGATGCATGTTCGGTTATTTTTCTCATACCTATGTGGTTATTCCTGAAGTATCAGAATAACCAGAATTAGGGTCGTATTGGTTATGTACTTAGAATCGCCATACAAATTCAAGTTTTTGGTCATGACCGGTTATATGTGAAGAGATTGGTGGAGATTTATACTATCATTTGGACAATTATGTCACTTTGACTTCTTTCTTTCTGCCCAAAACAATGCTAGGTGAGCTGAGATGTGCCAGTATTGAACTATTGATGCACTTAGACATTCACAAAGAGCTGCACCTATATTTATCTTGGAGACCATAGTAAACTATTGTGTAGATATCATGACTAGACAAGGACAATGTATCTAAAGTAAATTACTACTTATATGATTGTTCTATCTGTTCCGAATGTATTTTACTACCTAGGTCTTTTTAGACCGTTATTCAAATTTTTCTATAAGCATTCCAATTCTATTGTGAACCGACTGAAATATTAAGCTTCAGTTGAAGGCTACGGTGGATTAGTCTCCCTTCTTTATTTAGAGCTCTAATTGCCCGATGTTGGCGGTGGCGCATGTTTCCATCATAAATAAAAATCCCTCGCTTGAAAATAGTATATTGTGCTATTTGTTACCTATCAACAAAGGGTGTGACTAGGTCTCAGTCGATGGAGACTTAACGAAGTCTAAGTCAAGTGATATAACATGTAAGAAAGAAAAAAGAAAAACTGAAAAGAAAATTTTACACGGATCTTAATGTAAGATCTAACTGTTGGGGAACGTAGTAATTCAAAAAAATTCCTACGATCATGCAAGATCTATCTAGGAGATGCATAGCAACGAGATGGGAGAGTGTGTCCACGTACCCTCATAGACCGAAAGCGGAAGCGTTTAGTAAGACGGTTGATGTAGTCGAACGTCTTCACGATCCAATCGATCCAGGTACCGAACGTATGGCACCTCCATGTTCAGCATAGTTCATCACGATGACGTCCCTCGTGCTCTTGATCTAGTTCAGGACGAGGGAGAGGTTCATCAGCACGACGGCGTGGCGACGGTGATGATGAAGTTACCGACGCACGGCTTCGCCTAAGCACTACGACGATATGACCGAGGTGTTAAACTATGGAGGGGGGCACCACACACGGCTAAGATATTGTTTGTTGTGCTTTGGGGTGCCCCCTGGCCACGTATATAAATGAGAGAGAGGAGGAGGCCTGCGGCCAGGAGGGGCGTGCCATAGGGGGAGTCCAACTAAGATTCCCAATCCTAGTTGGACTACCCTTCCTTTTCCAAAAGGGGGGGAGAGGGAAGGAGGAGGAGAGGGAGAAGGAAAGAAGGGGGCGCCGCCCCCTCCCTAGTCCAATTCGGACTTGCTAGGGGGGCGGCCACCCTTGCGGCCCTCCTCTCCTTTCCACTATAGCCCATGAAGGCCCACTACTTCCACAGGGGGGTTCCGGTAACCTCCTAGTACTCTGAAAATACCTGAATCACTCCGGAACCATTCTGCTGTCCGAATATGACCTTCCAATATACTCTCGACCATTTAGAGACTCCTCATCATGTTCGTGATCTCATCCGGGACTCCAAACAAACTTCGATCATCAAATCACATAACTCATAATACAAATCGTCATCGAATGTTAAGCATGCGGACCCTACGGGTTCGAGAACTATGTAGACATGACCAAGACATATCTCCAGTCAATAACCAATAGCGGAACCTGGATGCTCGTATTGATTCCTACATATTCTACGAAGATCTTTATCAGTCAAACCGCATAACAACATACGTCATTCCCTTTGTCATCGGTATGTCACTTGCCCGAGATTCGATCGTCGGTATCATCATACCTAGTTCAATCTCGTTATCGGCAAGTATCTTTACTCGTTCCGTAATGCTTCATCTCGTAACTAACTCATTAGTCACATTGCTTGCAAGGCTTATAGTGATGAGCATTACCTAGAGGGCCCAGAGATACCTCTCCGATACACGGAGTGACAAATCCTAATCTTGATCTATGCCAACCCAACAAACACCTTCGGAGACACCTGTAGAGCATCTTTATAATCACCCAGTTACGATGTGATGTTTGATAGCACACAAGGTGTTCTTCCGGTATTCGGGAGTTGCATAATCTCATAGTCAGAGGAACATGTATAAGTCATGAAGAAAGCAGTAGCAATAAAATGTAACGATCATAATGCTAAGCTAACCGATGGGTCTTGTCCATCACATCATTCTCTAATGATGTGATCATGTTTATCAAATGATAACACATGTCTATGGTTAGGAAACATAACCATCTTTGATTAAGGAGCTAGTCAAGTAGAGGCATACTAGGGACACTATGTTTTGTCTATGTATTCACACATGTACTAAGTTTCCGGTTAATACAATTCTAGCATGAATAACATAAATTTATCATGATATGAGGAAATATAAATAACAACTTTATTATTGCCT